>JAJHZJ010000336.1:9557412-9674501 GCA_023548195.1 Bettongia penicillata ogilbyi
AAATATTTTAAAATAAAAGAAGCTTTTAGTCCCTATGTTGAGTCACTGCTAGAGATGATCTCTATAAAAAGATGAGAGCTCCTCAAGCTCCATCTCTAGTTTATCAGGAGGGTAAGCCTTCAAAAATTTTCCCGTTTTTTTTTTTTCATTTAGTGTTTTATTTCCTCCCAGTTACATGGAGAAAAAGTTTTTAACATTTTTTCTTTAAACTTTTGAGTTCAAAATTTTCTCCCTTCCTCCCTTCCCATCCCCCCATCCTCGTTGAGAAAGCAAGCAACTTGCTATACGACACACATGTGTAGTTATGCAAAGCATATTCATAATAGTCATGTTGTGAAAGAAAACAGACACACACAGAAACTCAAGAAAAATAATCAAAGTAAAAAAAGTATGCTTCAATCTGTATTCAGACACCAACAGTTCTTTCTCTGGAGATGGATAGCAACTGGTTAAAAAGAAATTACATTGGAGGCAGAGCCAAAATATAACTAGAGGAAAGAGTGTTTCATTTGTTTGTCTCTGTATTTCTAGATCATAGCACAGTGTTTGTCACAAAGTAGGAATAATAAAGATTTGTGTATTGATTGATTGAAAATAGAGTTGATTTTTTCCCAAAAGTATTTACCTTCTGGACTTAAGGTTAATGGGACAATGATGAAACTCGTTAAGAGGTAGCATTTAAACCCTCCAGAAAAGATAACATCACCAAATATGCATTGTTCTTTGGTTAGTTGTAGTTAGCCTCTAGAACTGTCAAAAGTAGGAGTTCTCCACAATGGTTCAGTGATTCTAGGTGGGATCCTAATTCGCTGTGCCTTTTTAGAGAGTCCTACTTGGTTGCTAGCCTTAGAAGCATTATGGTGTAATGGAAATATCAGTGAATTTTAATTCAGAAAACTTGGATTTGAATGCTATCTCTTTTGTATGAGGTTGAGAAAGTCATTTAATATCTCTGTAGGGCCTCAATTTTTGCAACTATAAAATGATGGTAGTTGAACTCAAGAATTGAGAAAGTCCCATTCAGTTTTAAATCCTGTGATTTATGACTGAGGAAAGACAATGTGAGAACTGAAACACGATACTATGCCATCTCTGCACAATTGTGTAGTCAAAATCAAAGAACCACAGGGTCCCTATACTCAAGGAGAAATGTAGATTATTTTTTAAATGGGCATATTTCTGGTAACCAGGGCCACTAGGATAAGAAATGGGAATTTCTTTGATCAATTTTTGATGCAAATCAAAAATGTATTCATGTAAAAGGGGAATTAAATATTGCTAAGTGATAGGGAAGAATGAAGACTATGATAGGATGAAAACTTGACTATTGACCTCCAAGAGTACTGATATTTTTTAATAATAAAGTAAAATAAGGGGGAGGGAATGCTATCTCTTTTTAGAGCCAAACCTGGGCATTATCATTTAACATCATTCTATTCAAGAGCAGTTTCAGTAAAGTAATTGGGGTAGAAACTGGGATGTTCAGGGTTATATTCAGGATGTAAAGAAGTAGAGTTAACTTAAGAAGCTAATGTTGTAAAGAAGGAAAGAAGTGCAACGTAGATGAATCACCAGGAAGAAGTGAAGATTTTTCGCAAGATAGGGGACATTTCTGAGTGTGTAAAGGCAGAAGGGAAGTATGTCATAGCTAAGAAACTTGAAGAGTCAAGAGAGGAGTGAATTTTGAGAAAATAAAGTTACAGAAGAGTATAGCATAACACATACAGGTAGAAACATTTACCTAAAAAAAGGAAACATACATTTACTAAGAGGCAGAAAGGAAAGAAGAGATGTTGACTGTTAAAGATCAGAAGGATTTTTCAGCCCAATATAATTTCAGAGGCCAGCAGGAAAAGTCTGTAACACTAGAGTGAGTGCAGGCCCAGGGCATAGCAGGAGCACTAGTGGTGGGCACTGGAAAAAGCCAAGATGGTAGCAGCAGCATTGGAGCTGTCAGGCCAGAGACTGTAAAGGGGTTGGACAACTGGTTAAAAATAAATTGCATGGGAGGCAGAGCCAAGGAGGACTAAAGTCAGGAACCACCTGAGCTCTCCCCTAAACCCCTCCAAATACCTTTAAAAATGTCTCTAAACAAATTCTAGAGCAGCAGAACCCACGAAAGTAAAAGTGAAACAAATTTCCCTACCCAAGATAATTTAGAATTTTGGCAGGATAGGTCTATTGCACCAGAGTGAGATAAAAATGAAGTCTAGCAAAGGCTGCATCAGAGAAGATCTGGCACCAGCAATTCTGGAACAGGCCTCAGGGTGACTGAATCACTGGCAGCAGTACCAGTTTCCAGAACTCTCAGCCCACTGATGCCAAAGACAATTTAGAAGGTCACCAGGAAGGATCTGTCACACCTGGGTGAGAGTGGAGCCTAGATATCCTCTTTCAAGAAATGATCAGAGGAAACTGTCCTGATATTCTAGGACCAGATGGTAAGATAGAAATTGAAAGAATCCACTGATCACCTGGGAAGCACCCAAAGCTTGCAAACACCACAGAACTAGATCTGAAAACAAAAGCACAAAAATTCCTAAAGTGCCTCTTTCAGTGCCTCTTGAACTTCAAGTGAACAATGGCCAACTTTAACATCAAGTTCAAAGTTGAAAAAAAAATATGTTGAAGAAAATAAGCAAACAATAAAAAAATAACAATCACAAAAATCAGGTTCAGTGACAGGGAAGACCAAGACATAAACTCAGAGAGAAGACAATAATGTGAAAACAGCTACAAAGATTCCCAAAGAAAATGCTAATTGGACTCATGCCCAAGAATTCCTCGAAGAGTTAAAGAAAAGATGAATAGAAGACAGTGGAGTAAAAACAGGGATTTTTTGAGCCCTCCCCACAAACCCTTCCAAGTACCTGTAAAAAATAACTCTAAATAAATTCTAGAACTGCGGAGCCCACAAAACAACAGTGAAACAAATCTCTAGCCTAGAATAGCCTTGTCAGGATAACAGGGGGCACCTTTGCATCAGACTGGGAGCAGAACACAGTCTGATGTGGGCTGCAAGGGCACAGACAGCACTGGGGTAGGCCTTGGGGGATTGAACTGTTGGCAGCTGTGGCAGTTTCTAGATTTCTCAACCCATATAAACCAAAGATGGCATAGAAGGTTCATGGGAAAACTCTGTGGGACATGGTCTGGCTGGGGTCTGGCCCCAGACCAGGAGTGGAGGAGGAAGTACAGGCCAGTGACAGTGGCAGTGGTAGTGGCAGTGGAAGCAGCAGCAGCAGTATCAGCTGCTCCTGGAGCTCTGAACCCACAGACAGTGGGAGATTGAGCAGCTGCTACAAAACCCCTGAAGTCTGGGAGACAGCACCTACCCCAAGCCCACTGGAAGCAAAGAGGTCTGTATCTGGCTGGTAACATGAGCAAACAGCGTAAAAAACCCCAGTATGGAATCTTACTTTGGTGACAAAGAAGATTACAACCTACAACCAGAGGAAAACAAAATCAAAACACCTACATCAAAAGCCTCCAAGAAAACTATGAATTGGTCTCAGGCCATGGAAAAATCTCAGAAAGGATTTTGAAAATCAAGTAAGAGAAGTAGAGCAAAAATTGGGAAGAGAAGCAAGAAAATCATGAAAAATGAGTCAACAGCTTTCTAAAGGAAACCCCCTCCCAAAAAAATACTGAAAAAAAAAAAACACTTTACAAAACAGACTAACACAAATGGCAAAAGAGCCTCAAAAAGCCAATGAGGAAAAGAATGTCTTAAAAAGCAGAATGGGCCAAATGAAAAATGAGATCCAAAAGTTCACTAAAGAAAATAATTCCTTAAAAATTGGAATGGAGCAAATGGAAACTAATGACTTTATAAGAAATCAAGAAATTATAAAACAGAAACAAAGGGATAAAAAAATAGAAGACAATGTGAAATATCTCAATGGAGAAATCACTGACCTAGAAAATAGATCCAGGGGACATAATTTAAAAATTATTAGACTACTTGAAATCATGATTAAAAAAAGAACCTAGACATCATCTTTCAAGAAATTATTCAGGAAAATTTCTCTGATATTCTAGAACCATAAATAAAATAGAAATGGAAAGAATCCACCAACCACCTTGAAAGAGATCCCTAAAGGAAAACTCCTAGGAACATTATAGCCAAATTTCAGAATTCCCAGATCAAGGAAAAAATATTGCAAGCAGCCAGAAAAAAAAAAAAAAAACAACAATTAAAGCATTGTGGAAATACAATCAAGATAACCAAGATTTAGAAGCTTCTGTATCAAGGGATCAAAGCATTTGGAATATGATATTCCAGAGGGCAGGGGAGCTAGGATGAAAACCAAGAATCACTTACCCAGAAAAACTGAGTATAATCCTTCAGAGGAAAAATATGTATATTCAATGAAATAGGGTACTTTCAACCATTCTTAATGAAAAGATGAGAGCTGAATAGAAAATTTGACTTTCAGATACAAGAATCACGAGAAACATGAAAAGGTAAACATGAAAGAGAAATCATAAGGGACTTATTAAAGTGGAACTGTTTACATTCCTACTTGGCAAGATGATATTTTTAACTCATGAGACCTTGCTTAGTATTAGGATAGTTGGAAGATAGATAAATAGATAGATAGATAGATAGATAGATAGATAGATAGATAGATAGATAGATAGATAGATGATAGATAAATAGAACAGAATGAGTTGAATGTGAAGGAATGATATCTAAAAAATAAAATTAAGGAGTGAGAAAGGACTATATTGGGAGAAGAAGAATGGGAGAGATAGAATGGGGTAAATTATCTCCCATAAAAGAGACAAGGAAAAAGTTTCACCATGGAGGAGAAGAGGGGGGGAGGTGAGAGGGAATGAGTGAACCTTACTCTCATCAGATTTGGCTTAAGGAGGAAATAGCATGCACAATCAATTGGATATATTGCCCTACAGCAAAGTAAGGGGGAAGGGAATGGGGGGAAATATAGAAGGGAGGGCAGATTAGGGAGGGCGGTAGTCAAAAGCAAACACTTGAATATCAACAGAGTCAAATTTGAAAAGAGAATAAGTGGGGGTTCAGGATAGGATGCAGGGAAATATAGTTGGTCTTTCACAACACGACTATTATGGAAGTGTCTTGCATAACTACATATGTATAACCTACACTGAGTGGCTCACCTTCTCAATGATAATGGGTGGAGAGGGAAAGAGGAATAAAATCTGGAAGTCAAAGTTTTGAAAACAAATGTTAAAAACTGCTTTTACACACAACTGGGAAATAAGATATATAGGCAATGGGGTATAGAAATCTATATTGCTCTGCAATAAAGTAAGAGGCCCTTTCTGTCATCATCTGTGCTGCTGGCACATTCTCCCACATCCATGGTCCTGTACAAAGGAGACTCCAAGTTGGAGAATGCTGGAGGAGACCACAGTGATAGCAGATTCCACTATAAAGGGGCAACAGTCATTCTGAATGCCAGTGCTCAGTACAGCAAAGTCATCACCAGGAGAGTGAGGAAGATGTTTATGCAGTTGGAGGTCTTCCCTCGGGAAATGCCAGCACTCTCCATCAAAGAGCAAGGATTTCAGGCCATCTCTGGAGGACCAAATTCTGTTTATGCAGAAGGCACTCCCTGATTTGATCCAGCAATCTTCACTATTTGCAAGTCAGTCTTTAGAATTTGCTAAGGCATGCAGATGATGAATAAAACATTTGGAGGTCCTGTGCACAAAAGGAATGTCAGAGAAGAGAGAGTCTTCAACGTTTACATAGACAACACGTGTTCATTATTCAGGTGTCTTCAGAAGGAAGAGATTGTGTTGCTCAAGCTTGGAGACAGTGTAGACAAAGTAGCTCATGTATTCAAGGTTGTGGCACAGTCTGGGAACATCATAGCAGCTTTGGCAAATGAATCTAACAAAATTGTATGGCATACAGTTCCACTCTGAAGTTGACCTTACGGAGAATAGGAAAGCGATCATGAAGAATTTCCTGTTTGATATCACTGGCTGCAGCAGGACCTTCACTGTGCAGAACCAAGAGCTAGAGTGCATTAATGAGATCAAGGAGTGAGTGGGAATATGCAAGGTTCTGGTTTTGCTCAGTGGTGGTGTCAACTCAACAATTTGCACAGATCTGTTGAATCAGGCTTTGGGCCAGGATCAAGTCATTGTGCATTTATATAATGACTTTATGAGGAAGAGGGAGAGCCAATCTGTGGAAGCTGCCTTCAAAAAGCTTGGGATTCAGGTCAAAGTGGTAAATGCCGCTCATTCTTTCTACAATGGCAGGACAACTTTACCAATATCTGTGGGAGACAGGACTCCCTGAAAAAGGATCAGCAAAACATTGAATAAGACCACAAGTCCTGAGGAAAAAAGAAAGATCATTGGAGACACCTTTGAGAAAATTGCTAATGAAGTAATTGGAGAGGAACCTGAAACCACAGGAGATTTTCCTTGCCCAAGGAATCACTCAGGCCCAATCTTATTGAAAGTGCATATCTTGGGGCGGAGCCAAGATGGCGGAGTAGAAGGACGCACATTTATGAGCTCCAACCCACAGCCCATAGAATTAATGTAAAAAGAGATCCGCATAAATTCTGGATCACTGAAAGGTGTGCAGAACCAGAGTGGAAGAGATTTCCATGCCAGAGAGCCCTGGAGACCCATCCCCAGGGTCCGTCGTGCCCCGGAAAGCGGACCCCACCCCAGTGCTGCCCTGGTTGCGGCCCCAGAGAAGCTGACCCGAGCAGGCTTCAGGGATGGAAGCTCTGGCAGCCGGGAAGGTCCCTCCACCCACAGAAGCTACAGGTCAGTGAGAGAGAAGGCTAGGCTGGAGAAGGGGAGCGGAGTGTCTCCGTGACTCAGGCCCCCTCAGGAGGAAGCGGCTTTGGCAGAGACGGGGGCAGGAAGCGGCGGAGGCAGAGGTGTGGGTGGCAGCGGAGGCAGCAGCAGCGGCCCAGGACTCCCTCAGCAGCAGGTAGGATCTTCATTACTGAAAGTCTCTGCATAAACAACCTGAGGGAGCTGAGCCTGGGAGACGGCCCTTCCCTACCCTGCTCCACTGCTGAAGGCCTCTGCATAAAGCCCCTGAGGGAACTGAGCCTGGGAGGCGGCCACCCCCCCCACCCGCTCCATTCCTGAAGGTCTCTGCATAAAGCCCCTGAGGAAGCCGAGCCTGGGAGGTGGCCCTGCCCCCACCCCAGCACCAGAACTTAAGCTTGCTGTGGAAAGCCCATTTGAACCTCAGACCCCAAGCATTAGCTGGGCGGATCTAGGCGGGGGTGGACAGGAATCTCAGAACTCAAGTAACTGGCTGGGAAAATGCCTAGAAAAGGGAAGAAAAATAAGACTACAGAGAGTTTTTTCCAACAAATGCAAATGATCCTGACATTCGGATATGATGATGAGGACGTATTCTCGCCATCAGGGAAAGACGTGGAGGGCAGGGCCTCACTACCCCAGACACCTCAGGGGGATGTCAGGTGGGCTCAGGCCTTGGAAGAGCTCAAAAAGGATTTTGAAAAGCAAGTTAGACGGGTGGAGGAAAAACTGGGAAGAGAAATGAGAGAGATGCAAGAAAAGGATGAAAAACAGGTCAATACCTTGGTTAAGGAGACCCAAAAAAATGCTGAAGAAAATAACACCTTGAAAAATAGGCTCACTCAATTGGCAAAAGTGGTTCAAAAAGCCAATGAGGAGAAGAATGCTTTCTAAAGCAGAATTAGCCAAATGGAAAAAGAGGTTCAAAAGCTCACTGAATTTAATAGTTCTCTCAAAGTTAGAATGGAACAGATGGAGTCTAATGACTAAGAGAAACCAAGAAATCACCAAACAAAACCAAAAGAATGAAAAAATGGAAGAGAATGTGAAATATCTCATGGGAAAAACAACTGACCTGGAAAATAGATCCAGGAGAGACAATTTAAAAATTATAGGACTACCTGAAATCATGATCAAAAAAAGAGCTTAGACATCATCTTCCATGAAATTATCAAGGAAAATTGCCCTGACATTCTAGAACCAGAGGGCAAAATAAGTATTGAAGGAATCCATCGATCACCACCTGAAAGAGATCCAAAAAGAGAAACTCCTAGGAACATTGTGGCCAAATTCCAGAACTCCCAGCTCAAGGAGAAAATCTTGCAAGCAGCTAGAAAGAAATAATTCCAGTATTGTGGAAATAAAATCAGGATAACACAAGTTCTAGCAGCTTCTACATTAAGAGATCGAAGGGTGTGGAATAGGATATTCCAGAAGTCAAAGGAACTAGGACTCAAACCAAGAATCACCTCCCCAGCTAAACTGAGTAAAATACTTCAGGGGAAAATATGGTCTTTCAATGAAACAGAGGCCTTTCAAGCATTCTTGATGAAAAGACCAGAGCTGAAAAGAAAATTTGACTTTCAAACACAAGAATGAGAAGAAGCATGAAAAAGGAAACAGCAAAGAGAAGTCTTAAGGGACTTAACAAAGGTGAACTGTTTACATTTGTACATGGAAAGACAATATTTGTAACTCTTAAAACTTTTCAGTATCTGGGTAGTTGGTGGGATCACACACACACATGTACATGCATGCACGCACACACAAATACACACATGCACACACACACAGAGACAGAGAGCACAGAGTGAATTGAATAGGATGGCACCATAGCTGAAAAGAAATTAAGGTAAATGGTGAGAGAGAAATGTAGTGGGAGGAAAGAGGGTGAAATGGAATGGAGTAATTATATGTCATTTAAGAGGCAAGTAGGAGACCTTTTAGTGGAGGGAAAAAGAGGAGAGCTGAGAAAAAAAAAAAACAATTAGTTTACCCTCATCACATTTGACTAAGGGAAGGAATAAAATGCACACTCATTTTGGTATGATAACCTATCTTACAGTGTAGGAAAGTGGGGGAGAAGGAGATAAGCAAAGGGGGGGATGATGGAAGGGAGGGCAAAGGGAGGAGGGAGCAATTTGAAGTAAACACTTGGGGAGGGACAGGATCAAAAGACAGAAGAGAAACAATGAGGGACAGAAGAGGATGGAGGGTAATTCAGTTAGTCTTACACAACATGACTATCAGGGAAGTCATTTGCAAAATTACACAGATATGGCCTATATTGAATTGCCTGCCTTCCCAAAGGGAATGGGTGGGGAGGGAGGGATGGGGATAATTTGGAACTCAAAGTTTTAGGAATAATTGTCTAGTATTGCTGTTGCTACTAGGAAAGAAGACATGCAGTTAATGAGGAATAGAAAGTCAACTGTCCCTACAGGACAAAAGAGAAGATGGAGACAAGAGAAGGGAGGGATGACAGAAGAGAGGGCAGATTGGAGATAGGGAAAATTAGATTTCTTGGGGTATTGGGGTGGGGGGAGGGGATAAAAGAGGAGAAAATTTGGAACCCAAAATTTTGTGAAAATGAATGTAAGAAGTTAAATAAATAAATAAATAAATTTAAAAAAATGAAAAAAAAAAAGAAAGTGCATATCTTGTTGCAAGTGGCAAAGTCAAAGTCATCAAAACTTATCACAATGACACGGAGCTCATTAGGAAACAAACAGAAAGAAAAGTCATAGAATCTCTGGAAGACTTCCATAAAGATGAAGTGAGAATTTTAGACAGAGAACTTGGTCTCCCTGAAGACTTGGTCTCTAGGCATCCATTCCCAGGTCCAGGTCTGGTAATAAGAGTGATATGTGCTGAAGAGCCTTCTATGTAAAGACTTTCCTGAAATCAATAACATTTTGAAAATAGCTGATTTTCCTGCAAGTGTTAAAAGGTCCCACACACTGTCACAGAGAGTCGAGAAGCTCATGCAGATACCAGCCTACACTCACTGAGCACCTTCCTGCTGCCCATTAAAACCGTAGGGGTGCAGGGGACTGCCAGTCCTACAGTTACGCTTGTGGCATTTCCAGTAAAGATGACTCTGGATGATCCCACACATGTGTCACAATATTAATAGGGTCATCTATGTCTTTGGGTCCCCTGTCAAAGAGCCTCGCATGGATGTCACACCCACCTTCTTGACCACTGAAGTGTTCAGCACACTATGGCAAGCTGACTTTATGGCTCACAACATTCTCAAGGAGTCCTGGTATGCTGGGAAAATCAGCCAAAGATGCCTGTTATTTTGGCACCACTCCATTTTGACCGGGACACTCTTCAGAAGAAGCTGCCTTGCCAGAGATCTGTAGTTGCTTGAACCTTTATCACAAGTGACTTCATGACTGTTATCGCAGCAATACCTGGCAATGAAATTATGTCGAGGTGGTTGGTGTTGAAGATGGTCACCGAGATTAAGAAGATCCCAGGTATTTCTCAAGTTGTGTACGACTTAACATCAAAGCCCCCAGGAACTACTGAGTGAGAGTAATAAACTTCCTTTTCAATCCAAAAACAAGCAATAAAAAGAAAGTAAGAGGAATAGGGATTGGAGGGGATAAAAAGGAGGGCAGACTGGGGTAAGTGGTAATAGAATGCATACCACATAAGCATGGGGAGAGGGGAGAGATGGGGAGAAAACCCGGAACTCAAAATCTTGTGGAAAGAAATGTTAGAAACTAAAAATAAATAAATTAAAGAAAAATCTAAAGAGATGAATAGCAAAGGAAATGCAAGAAAATTATGAAAAGAGAATTGACAGATTAATTTTTTAAAAAGAGGCACAAAAGTTCACTGAAGGAAATAATTCTTTAAAAACAGAATAAGCTACATGGCAAAAGAGGTACAAAAGTTCACCAAAGAAAAACAAAACTCCTTAAAAGTAGAATTGGCCAAATGAAGAAAAGAGGTAGAAAAATTCACTGAAGAAAATAATACCTTGGGGGACTCTACCTCTGTCCCCAACTAGGGGTCTTGCTGGGGTCCCTCACTCTGCAGCCCTTCTTGCTGGGGCAACACTCACTCAGAGCTCAGGCCCCACCCCCACGGCAGTCTCTACAGTCTCATTGCCTGAAACCCACTCCTCCTTTAGGACTCTACCTCAGTCCCCAACCATGGGTCTTGCTGGGGACCCTCACTCTGCAGCCCTTCTTGCTGGGGCAACACTCACTCAGACCTCAGGCCCCACCTCCATGGCAGTCTCTACAGTCTCACTGCCCATAAGCCACCCCTCCTTGGGGACTTTACCTCAGGCCCCAGCTATGGGCCTTGCTGGGGTGCCCCCCCTTTGCAGCCCCTCTCACTGGGGCAATATTCTCTCAGGCCTTAGGCCCCACTCCCATGGCACTTTCTGGGGCATCTTCCCCTTTGATCCCGACTCTTCCTCAGGTACCAGCAGATCTTTCCCCTTGCCAGCCAGATCCCCTGGCCCTGCAGCCTAATGCAGTTTAGTAGGCATTCCCCAGCCCCTCCCTCACAAGAAGTGGGATTTCCTATCATCCTCCACAAGCCCCTGTCCCCATTGGGCCGTAAGGGCTGTTTCCCTTGAGAGAAGTGCCTACTCCACCCAGTGGGACAACCAGGATGTGTATTCCATTCTCTCTTTCAGATTTTACCCAGATTAAAGAGAAACTGGGGAGATACTCAGAAGACCACACTAGGTTTACTGAGGGTTTTAGGGACATATCCCTACAATTTGAACTTTCTTGGAAGGATCTGCATATTCTTTTCTCTGTCTGTTGTACCGTTGTGGAGAAGGAGAGAATTTGGGAACATGCCCAAAAGTTTGGGGATCATATGGCTAGCAATAATCCCATAAAATACCCCCCAGGAACAACTGCTGCTCCCAGGAGTGACCCCAGATGGGACTATTAAAAGAATAAGGACAGGGGAAAGAGAGACTTTATGGTAATTTGCCTGTTAGAAGGCCTAAAAACTGTATTTCAAAAACAAGTAAATTTTCAAAAAATTGGGGAAATTACTCAGGGAGAAAAGGAAAACCCTGCCCTTTTTCAAAACCAGCTAGTAGAAGCTATTAAAAAGCATACAAATTTGGATCCTGACTCCATAGAAGGGGCAATAATCCTTAGCATATATTTTTTAATCAGTCTGCCCCAGATATTCGGAGGAAACTGCAGAAATTGGCAATGGGACCCCAAACACCTCAGGCCCAGTTACTGGAGATGGCCTTCAGGGTCTTTAACAACAGAGACCTCATTGCAGCAGAGGAAAGAGAATGAAGGAAAAGGGCCAGAGCCAGGAAGCATGCTCAATTCTTGGCTGCTGCCTTGGCCAGGAAAAGACCTAGGGAGCACCCCTCCAGGGCACCCCTTTGGAGGAAGGCTGGCTACTTGGGCAGTGGGGAAACCTGCTTTTGTTGCCACAAGGAAGGTCACTGGTCCAAGGAGTGCCCCTCCAGGGTGTGCCCCCCCCCCCCCAGAGGGAGTCCCAGGAACCAAAACCTGTGGAACCACGCCCACGTGATCAGATGGGACATTGGAGGAAGGATTGTCCCTCAGGATGGAAAAGTGGTGGAGCCTCCCCCAGTACCCTGTCCTCCAGTCTTCTCAAGACTTGGAAAGATGGGAAAGCCTGGGTGCTGACAGTGCTCCCACTTTCTGCACCTCTCTCACCAAGCCCTGGGCAAAAACAAAGGCTGAAGGTAAGGTTACCCACTTTAACATGGCTAAATTCTCTGCTTTGACCAGTCACTCTGGCCCTACCCATCCCCTGACCCCTCCGGTCATAGTCATTGAAGGGGAAATTAAGGAATGTCTCCATACATCCCCCCTCCCCAGCCTGCTTGAGGATCTGTTGTTTAAATACTCCTTCCTTATGCCCTCCTCTGACCCTGCCCCCTTATTGGGAAGGGACCTGATGGTGAAATTGGGGAGCCAATTTTCTCTAGTTAAACCTCTCATCTCTCTCTTACCTCTGTTCACTATATCTTCCCTGGTTTGCTTGAGAGTGTGGGAGACAGTCAGGCCAAATATCTGGGACACTGGAATTCCAGAGAGAGCTACTTCTGCCACCCTAGCCATTGTTAGTCTCCTAGATCCTAACGTGTTCCCCCATCTCAGCCAGTATCTGATTAAACCTGAGACCTGGGAAGGACTACAAACTTTAATTGAAAAATTCCTTAAGTATAAAATCCTTGTTCCTTATTTATGTCTATGAAACACTGCAATCCTTCCCGAAGAAAAGCCTAATGGAGAATACTCACAGTTTATTTTTTTTTAATATACATTTATTTATTTAACTTTTTACATTCATTTTCACAAAATTTTGGGTTCCAAATTTTCTCAACATTTATCCCTTCCCCCACCCCAATACACCGAGCATTCTAGTTTTCCCTATCAACAGTCTACCCTCTCTTCTATCATCCCTCCCTTCTCTTGTCTCCATCTTCTCTTTTGTCCTGTAGGGCCAGATGACTTTCTATTCCCCATTAACTGTATTTCTTATTTCCTAGGAGCAACAACAATACTCAACAGTTGTTCCTAAAACTTTGAGTTCCAAATTCTCCCCATCCCTCCCTCCCCACCCATTCCCTTTGGCTAGGCAGGCAATTCAATATAGGCCATATCTGTGTAGTTTTGCAAATGACTTTGATAACATCGTATTGTGTAAGACTAACTGTATTTCCCTCCATCCTATCCTGCCCCCCATTGTTTCTATTCTCTCTTTTGATCCTGTCCCTCCCCAAGAGTGTTGACTTCAAATTGCCCCCTCCTCCCATTGCCCTCCCTTCCATCATCCACCCACCCCCACCCGGCTTATCTCCTTCTCCCCCACTTTCCTGTATTGTAAGATAGGTTTTCTTACCTAAATAAGGGTGCATTTTATTCCTTCCTTTAGTCGAATGTGATGAGAGTAAACTCCATGTTTTTTCTCGGCTCTCCTCTTTTTCCCTCCACTAAAAAGTCTCGTGCTTGCCTCTTGAATGAGATATAATTTACCCCATTCCATTTCACTCTCTCTCCTCCCAATACATTTCTCTCTCACCGTTTACCTTAATTTCTTTTAAGATATGATCCCATCCTATTCAATTCACTCTGTGCTCTCTGTCTCTGTGAGTGTGTGCATGTGTATGTGTGTATGTGTGTCTGTAGTCCCACCAAATACCCAGATACTGAAAAGTTTTAAGAGTTACAAATACTGCCTTTCCATGTAGGAATGTAAACAGTTCACCTTTGTTGAGTCCCTTATGACTTCTCTTTTCTGTTCACTTTTTCATGCTTCTTCTCATTCTTGTGTTTGAAGGTCAAATTTTCTTTTCAGCTCTGGTCTTTTCATCAAGAATGTTTGAAAGTCCTCTGTTTCATTGAAAGACCATATTTTCCCCTGAAGTATTATGCTCAGTTTTGCTGGGTTTAGTCCTAGTTCCTTTGACTTCTGGAATATCCTATTCCACGTCCTTCAATCCCTTAATGTAAAAGCTGCTAGATCTTGTGTTATCCTGATTGTATTTCCACAATACTGGAATTGTTTCTCTCTAGCTGCCTGCAATATTTTCTCCTTTACCTGGAAACTCTGAAATTTGGCCACAATGTTCCTAGGAGTTTTTCTTTTTGGATCTCTTTCAGGTGGTGATCGATGGATTCTTTCAATACTTATTTTGCCCTCTGGTTCTAGAATCTCAGGGCAGTTTTCCTCGATAATTTCATGGAAGATGATGTCTAGGCTCTTTTTTTGATCATGGTTTTCAGGTAGTCCCATAATTTTTAAATTGTCTCTCCTCGATCTATTTTCCAGGTCAGTTGTTTTTCCAATGAGATATTTCACATTCTCTTCCATTTTTTCATTCTTTTAGTTTTGTTTTGTGATTTCATGCTTTCTCAGAAAGTCATTAGACTCCATCTGTTCCATTCTAATTTTCAGAGAACTATTTTCTTCAGTGAGTGTTTGAACCTCTTTTTCCATTTGGCTAATTCTGCTTTTGAAAGCATTCTTCTCCTCATTGGCTTTTTAAACCTCTTTTGCTAATTGAGTGAGCCTATTTTTCAAGGTGTTATTTTCTTCAGCATTTTTTTGGGTCTCCTTTAGCAAGGTATTGACCCATTTTTCATGCTTTTCTTGCATCTCTCTCATTTCTCTTCCCAGCTTTTCCTTCACCTGTCTAACCTGATTTTCAAAATCCTTTTTGAGCTTTTCCATGGCCTGTGCCCATTGGATATCTATTTCGGATGTTCGGGATACAGAGGCCTTGGCTTTTCTGTCTTTCCCTGATGATAAGCATTGTACTTCCTCATCAGAAATGAAAGGAGGAAGAAACATCTGTTCCCCAAGAAATTAGCTTTCTATGGTCTTACTTTTCTTCCCTTTTCTGGGCATTTTCCCAGCCAGTTACTTGACTTCTGAGATTCCTCTCCACCCCCGCCTAGGTCTGCCCAGCTAGTGCTTGGGGTCTGAGATTCAAATGCTGCTCCCCAGCCTCAGGGCTTTCAGCAGGGGGAGGGACTGCTATGCAATGTGAGCTTAAGTTCTGGTGCTTGGGTGAGGGCAGGGCCTCCTCCCAGGCTCAGTTCCGTCAGGGGGTTTATGCAGGGATCTTCAGTAATGGAGTGGAGCTCCTGCCTGCTTAGGGAGCCCCTGGCTGCCGCTGCCTCTGCTGCTGTCTCCCGAGGGGGCTTGAGTTATGGAGACACCCTGCTCCCCTCTCAGCCAGCCCAGAAGTCTCTCTCACTGACCTGTAGTGCCTGTGGGTGGAGGGACCTTCGTATCTGCTGGAGATTCTGTCCCTGAAGCCTGCTCGAATCTGCTCCTTTCAGGCCGTGTGGCCAGGGCTGGGCTGGGCTCCACTGTCCAGTGTGCGACGGACCTTTGGGGTCAGTTTTTCAGGGCTCTCTGGAATGGAAATCTCCACTGCATTGCTGCATGGCTTCCACTGCTCCAGAATTTGTGGGGAGTTCTTTTTACAGGAAATTTATGGGCTGTGGATTTGGAGCTAGCATATGTGAGTCTTTCTACTCCACCATCTTGGCTCCTCCCCCACAATTTATTTTTGCTTTTGAATGTACTTTTCCTGGGGAATCAAATCCATATCAGCTAACGGGGACAGTCTTGCCCCAAAGCTTTCAAGATAATATTTATTTAGCCAGGCTTTGGGAAGTGATTTAAGGCACCTGAAACTAGCAGGTAGTAACTTAATTCAGTATGTACATGATATTCTTATTTGTAGCCCCACCCAGGCAGTTTCTTTGCCTGCTGCCACAGAAGCCCTTAATTTCTTGGGCATTTGAGGTTATAGGGTCTCTTGGAACAAAGTCCAGATAGCATGCCAGTCCATAACGTATCTGGGTCATGAACTCACATCCACCTCTTTCTCCTTAACCTCTGAGAGAAAAAGGACAATCTTGTCTATTCCTGTTCCAACTACTAAGAAACAAGTTCGAGTGTTTTTAGAAATGATTGGATTTTGTAGATTCTGGATTACTAATTTTGGTTATTGCTAAACCCCTTTATGCCTCTACTCAGAGCATTGACTCATACCAGGCTAAAGTTTTTGAGACTCTGAAAACTAATTTGATCACCACCCCATCACTAGACCTACCCAATCTGGGGAAACCTTTCACTCAGTATGTTGATGAAAGGAGAGGACAGGCTCTGGGAGTCTTAACCCATTCCTTAGAACCTGATCCCAGGCCAGTTGATGTTTTTATTTACTCAGAATATGTTTTCCTTGTTCTGCATACCCATGGAGCAATCTGGAAAGAAAGGGGATATCTGACAGAAAAAACTCCCCTATCAAACATGCCCTTCTATGTTTTGGCCTTGCCACAGTCATCTTTAATTCTCTCCAGAGAAATTGTCTTTTATGCCAGGGAAATTGTCTTTTCTTTATACTCCTTTTGTACCTGCTTGGTGTGTGTTTGCCTAACCTCCTTGCCAGATTTGACTTTTCTAGAGTGCAAGCCATCAGCTTCCAGATGACAGCCCATGCTGCATACCAACCTCCGCCTGAAACCAAGGTCTCCAGTCCACTGGACCTGGCACCACCCAGGTTCTGAGGTCTGACCTCTTGAACAGGACCCATCAAGGCAGGGACAGCTCTACACCCCTTGCCAGCCAGAAAACGTTTCAGAAGCTGAGACCTTTGCCCTTTACCCCAAAAAGAACTTGGGTTCAATCTGTTTGAGGGGGGAATGATGAGGTTCAGACTCTGGGAGCCTCCTTGAGCTCTCCTTGAATCTTCCCACTTAATCTGGACTTTCATACTCAAATCTAATCCTCCCATTTGTTCAAGCAGTCTCTGGAAGCTCATCAAGATCTGTATTCATTCCCATACTGCCCCTATCGAGATCTCTGGATTGCCCCACCTGCTTCCCATCCAAACCCTCCATTGTCTGATATCTCCTGATAGCCTCCAGCTGTTTCCAACTTTTGACCCTCCTTGGATTCCCTCCTTGGACTTCTCCTCAAGACCCTTCCTAAACCCCTCCTCCCATCACTCTGGACTACCAGCCCCGCCCCCCTCCCCCACCAGATCCCTCCTATACTCTTTACTATATGTAAGTTCTGTCTCACCTTCATGCAGATGCTCAGTTTCAATCCAGCTCAGACTCTGTCTAGCTGGGATTCTACCTGGCCCACTTGTGAATACAAGCCCTATAAATGCTTAGGTTTCTTAAGAGGCAACCCAATTTGGCGAATCTTTAATAAACTTTGTTTTCTTTGGCTTTACGAAAAAAATAAGAATATAATACCTCAAATATTAGAAATGGGCAAGTAGAAGCTAATGATTCTATGAGACTTTAAGAAATAATAATACAAAACAAAAGGAATGGAAAAAATAGAAAAAAAGTGTAAAATATCTAACTGGAGTAGAACAACTGATCTGGAAAATATTTTGAGGAGATATAATTTTAAAATTGTTGGACTACCTGAAAGTCATGATAAAAAAAAGAACCTAGATATCATATGCAAGGGTAACTACATGGTGCAGTGGATAGAGTCCCTGCCCTGGAGTCTGGAGGACCTGAGTTCAAATCCAGCCTCAGAGGTATACTAGCTGGGTAACCCTGGAAAGTCAGTTAACCCTGTTTCCCTTAGTTCCTCATCTGTAAAATGAGATGGAGAAGAAAGAGCCACTGCAGTATCTTGTCAAACAAAACCTGAATGGGATAGCAGGGAGTCAGACAGAATTGAAACAAATCAACAACAAAAAGCATATTTCAAGAAATTATAAAGGAAAATTGCACCAGGATCTGAGATACACATGGTAAAATAGGAGTTGAAGGAATTTCTCAATTACCTCCTGAAAGAAATGCTAAAATGAAAACTCCCAGGAATTTTAGAACCAAATATCAGAGCTCCCATATCAAGAAGAAAATATTGCAAGCAGCCAAAAAAGAACAACTCAAATGTTATGGAGCCACAGTTTGGATCATACAAGATTTAGCAGCTTCCACATTTAAAGAGTAGAAGTTTTAGAACATGATATTCTGGAAACAAAGAAGCTAGAATTAAAACCAAGAATAAACTACTCAGCAAAATTGTATAATCCCTCAGAGGAACAAATGGATATTTAAAGAAATACAGAACTTCCAAGCATTCCTACTGAAAGAACCGGAATAGAATAGAAAATCTGACATTCAAACAGAAGACTCAAGAGAAGCATAAAAAGGTAAGGGACTCAATAAAGTTTAACTGTTACATTCCTACCTGAGAAGATGATACATATAACTTCTAAAAACTATTGTTATTAGGGCAGTTAGAAAGCATCTACATAGACAGAGGGTATGGATGTGAGTTGCTTATATTGGGGAGATCTTTTTTAAAAGTGGAAGGGTGAGAAAGAGGGGATATAGAAATACATTGTAGGAGGATTTTCTTTGAAATTAATAAAAATGGAAATAAAGATTGACACTCAAGTAAGCTTACCTTTCTAATGAAATGGGGTCACTCTAATATATTTCCTGATATATAATGTATTCATTTTTTATTGGCACCACTAAATAATAAAATGGGGAGTTGTAAGTCACTGTTTGCTTTTCCTCCAATGTTACTATTTTTTTTTTACAGTCAAGATATCATATTCAGTTCTCTTGATTTGAGTTTGAACCTTAAGCAATCTCTTCAAATTATTTGTTTAGTTTTCAATTCTTTCCATAAGGCCTTTGGTCCTTAGGGTCGAAATTCTTCTGGTTGGTTCATACAGCTTTCCATTCTCTTCTTAATCTCTGTTTTAATATTTGGGGAAGTAATTTTGGCACCTAACAAGAGGATACAACTCATTGGGTAAGATGCTGATGTTGGGAAAAATTGAAGGGTAAAGGAAAGGGGAGCACCAGAGGATGAGATAGATAGATACATAGATACATAGATACATGGGTAGATAGATAGATATATAGATAGATACATGGATAGATAGATACATAGATAAATACATAGATAGATACATACTTACACAGATACATAGATGATAGATAGATAGATAGATAGATAGATAGATAGATAGATAGATAGATAGATAGATAGATAGTGTCATGGAAACAATGAACATTAGCTTGGACAGACTTTGGAAGACAGTGTGGGACAAAAATGCCTTGTGTACTATGGTCTATGGGGTTACAAAAGGTCAAACATGACTCAACAAATGAGCAATAGCAACAACATTTTCATATTTCAGTCCTATTTTATACTCATGTTGGCCATTGGTCAAAACTGGCTTTGTCTTGATAATCATCTCTCTTTTCAGCTTGACTAGAATCTCCTTGATGCCACACTAAAAAAAAATAAAACAGCTTATTTTTTTAATAGTTCCTCTTTGACCTGAGCTTCAAGACATTTTTAAAGAGCTGGTCCTTTTTGGTCCCTATTCTCTAAAAGTGTTTATTTTCAATAGTCTGGATTCACCTTTCCTTTTTTTCTCTTCATTTAATTTTATCTCATAGTACCCTTTGGATTTCTTCATTTCCACTTCACATGTTATTTGCCTATATGGGATACTTGCAGTTTACCTTTGGGTTTTTGTGGTCATAAAAATTTTTTTATCAGAATTAATGGGAAGATTGATATGGTTTTGATTGCAATAGGATGAATATATCTTTCAGGGTATGAAAGAGCCTTTAGTAATCACATAGAATAGGAGACTGAGGATCCAAGAAGTATTCTAGTCATTCATTTAGTTACATTCATTTAGAATAAGGATTAAAACTGAAAACTTGCAGTACAGTTGTCTTTCTGCTTTATTACTGTCACAAATAGGAAGTCAATATACTATTGATTTCTAGAAAAATATTGTCACATGACAAATATTAATTCTATTAAAGTACCAGAAAGATCATTAGATATTACCTAATGTATGCTAGGAGAATCTAGATCCTTAAATAACTAGAAATGAAGGTTATAGAAAATGAAGTCATATCACACGCCTTTAGCTCAGTCCTGCTGCTCTGCCAGATATCTTTGCTATCTCTTGTTCAGTAAATTAGATTTCTGTTTGATGTTCACTTAGGTCTACTTTATACCTCTTTAGCATCTAGCTCAAAATATAGCATCACTAATTCTCATTTGGACTAAGCCCAGAGTCCTTTTACAGTTAACGTTTTTAAAAGACAATTTCTCTCAATTCTATGTATCACAGAACCAAATGTGAGTGGATGGGGCTTGAAAATATCGATGGATAGAACTCTTTGATCATCCAGAGAACTTGCTTAGTGTAAGAGAGACTTTAGAAGTGAAGGGGTGTAGTGTAACTTAACAGCAAGGGAGTGTCCATGGCAACCAGATTCCAGGTTTCCTTGGTGATATTGTATTTTGGCTGCAAGCCAGGAAAGAAAATACATTAGAATGAAGTCCAAGACAGAAAGTCAAATGCCTTCTTTTAAACACAGGGACAGGTTGCTGCAAGACATTCACAATACCCCATAGCATATTGTGTGGTGGTGGTGGAGGAGTATTTCTGTCAGTCTGTCTGTCTTCCAACAAAAATCCACAATGTTCTTGGATATTAGAATAGCTCTATAACAAAGATTTGAAATGGATAAATTGCAGCCAATCACAGTCCAATTTTTAAACCTGTTTGGCTACAGCATCTATCAACCTTTCCCCTCACCATATTTCACACACACACACACACACACACACACACACACACACAAAGATAATATGTTGAGAAAGAAATGGAAAGTAATCTCTAATAAGGACTTAAGCTGAAAAGATGAAAATATTTGCCTTTAAATTAAAAATTTCAGACTGTTTACTCTTTTAAAATAAAATAAAGAACTTCCAGGAGTCAAGATGGAAGAGTAAGTAGTAAATTGCAATATCTCTCCCATATTCACCTCCAAACAATGATAAAAGAGAACCTCCAAACAAATCCTAGAAAAGCAGAACCAACAAAAAGATGAAGTGAAGCAATCTTGAGCCCAAGAAATTTGGAAGATCTAAAGGAAAGATCTGTCTCACTTTAGTAAAAGGGCAACATGGTTCAAGACAGGAAGTATTCCAGCAAGTCAGCAGTAATCCCCACCTCAGCAAATCAGTAGGAGATCCTGAACCCCAGTGTGGTAGGCTAGTCAAATGCCAACACCATGACTCCCCATGTGTCTCAACAGAGTTAGGAAAATGGGCAAACTCTTGCTCGGAGAACCACCATATGCTTCAGCATAGCCCTAGACAAACAGATAGACACCAGGCCAGACCACCATGTACTCCAGTGTAGCCCCAGGGAAATGCAGAAACACCCCACCAGCTCTCCCAATACCAGCACTAGGAATCTGGCTCAGTAGCAATTAATCTGCCAGATGCTTACAGTCTCCAGCAGTGTTTGCCAACACCCACCACATCCCCTCAAGACAGTACAAAACACAAAGATTTTCACGGGCCTCAGAGCAATGTGAGTGCAGCATCAGGTAAACAGTTGGTGCCTATAGCCCCTGGCACATGAAGTCTGAGGTGGTGCCCTTTTCATCCCAGGAGCAGAGCTCAAATTTAAAAGAAAGCAAAATGGTCAAAAAAGATGAGCATAAAACAATAAAAAAAGAATCTGACTATAGGAAGGTACTTTGATGACAGGGAAGATCAAGACACAAACTCAAAAGAGGACAATTTCAAAACACCTATGGGCAAACTCCCAGATAGAAACAAGAAGTATTCTCAAGCCCAGAAAGAATTCATGAAAGAGTTCAAAAAAGAGTTTAAAGATCATATAAGTGAGGTAGAAAAAAATAGGAAAAGAAATGACTTATGCATGAATATTATGAAAAAGAAAAAAAAGAACATAATGAGAAAAGACTTAACAGCTTGGAAAAAGAATGCTACTGCTTAAAAAGTAGAATTGCTCAAATGGGAAAGGGGAAACAAAAGTCCACCGAAGAAAACAACCAGCTAAAAAGTAAAATTGCTCAAGTGGAAAAAGAAGTACCAAACCGAACTGAGGACGACTCCTTAAAAGTTAAAATTGGGGGACTGTACCAGCTCAGACTTGGCCATAGAAGAGCAGGAATGGCCTCAGATGGAATGAATCAGAAGCAGCAGTGGTAATTTTCAAATCTCTCAGCACTGTATGGGAGTCTGATGGAACTGAATGAGAGAGAAGCACAGGATCCCTGGCAGCAGAAGCAGCCATTCCTGAGACTATCAGCCAACAGATTAAATGATTGAAAGTCACCTAATTGAATTTCAGGGAGCCAGGATGGCAGAGGAAACTGTAAGTGCTCTCACTCTCCCTTAGATGACCTTAAAATCCCACAGAATATTTCCCTAGGAAAAATCCTGGAATAGTGGAGGCAGCAGAATATGTATAACAATCTTTCAGCTTGGGAGGCTAGAGAGATCAATGAGAAGAGTTCCTCTTGCTGTGGCTGAAAGGAGTCAGTGCAGAATCAGAGGTGTCCCAGCAAGTCCCATCTCAGTGAGCCAGGAGGAGATCCTGATTTCTGGGGAGTGAAGCCAGTAAGCACCAACACCAAAACCACAGGCATGCCCTAGTACAGCCAGGGGAATTGGGGAGACTCCAGCACAGATGCAAGTTCACGAGCCATGGAACCTGCCTGTGCTCCAGCACAGACCTGGGGAGGAGGAGACTACCCCTCCCCCACACCTCACTCCTTGAGCTTCAGTACAACCCTGGGGAAACTCAGAGTGACTTCACCTGGTCTTGGCCTTGGCACACACCAGTCAGCTCAACACCAGATAATCTGCAGCATTATATAGTTTCTAGCTAAAAGAGTCAGAGGCTACAATACATAAAATCAGTAACCAGGCCTCAAGTTTCCAGCATTAGGAATGTGGGACAGAGCCTCCTGTGCCCCAGAAGCATATATACACTTTAAAAGCCAGGAAAAATGCAATAACCATAGCAAAAAGCAAATTAGAAAAACAAAGACCATAGAATCTTACTGCAGGGACAGGGAAGATCAAAATACAAATTTAGAAGAAGATAGCTCTTATAATATTCCCTACATCTGAAACTTCAAAAGGTAATTTGAATTGGTCTCAAGTCCAAAAAACATTCTTGGAAGAGCTCAAGAAGAATTTTATAAGTCAAATTAGAGAGGTAGAATAAAAAATTGACCAAATGGTTTTTAAAATACAATTGACAAAATGAAAAGAGAATTAACTGAAGAGAACAGCTCCTTAAAGAGTAAAATTGACCAAATGGACAAGGAGGTAAAAAAATCTAATTGGGAAAATTGGACAAATGGAAAAGAAGGTATGAAAGTTAATTTAAAAAAATGATTTGTTAAAAATTAGTATTGGACAAATAGGAGCTAATGACTCTATGAAACATATCAGTCAAAGAAAATTGAAAGAATGAAAAAAATAGAAAAAAATGTGAAATATGTCATTGGAAAAACAACTGACCTGGAAAATAGATCCAGTAGAGAAAATCTAAGAATTATTGGTCTACCAAAAAGGTATGATGAAGAAAAGAGCCTACAATATCTTCCAAGAAACCATCAAGGAAAACTGCCCTGAGGTCCTAGAGGGCAAAATAGTCACCAAAAGAATACACTAATCACCTCCTGAAAGAGATCCCAAATTGAAGACACCAAAAAATATTATTGCCAAATTCCAGAACTATAAAGTCAAGGAGAAATTACTGCAAGCAGCCAGAAAGAAACAATTCAAATATTGAGGAGTTACAGTCAGGATAACACAGGACATCATAGTTTCTACATTAAAAAATCAGAGAGATTGGAATATGATATTCCATAAAGCAAAGGAGCTTGGACTACAACCAAGGATAAATTACCCAGTAAAGCTGAGCATAATCTTTCAGACAAGGAGATGGATATTCAATGAAATAAGAGATTTTCAGACTTCCTGATGAAAATACCAGAGCTCAATAGAAAATTTGATCTTCAAATACAAGACTCAAGAGATGCAGAAAAAATGCAAACAGGGATAAATAAAGAAAAAAATAACATGTTATTCAATATGGGCAAACTGTTTACATCCCTATATGGGAGGATGATAGTTGTTAATCTTGAGAATTGTGTATTTTTTATTTAAAATTTAAAAGGGATATATGTAGATGGAGTGTGTATAAATTAACTGAAGCAATGATAAAAATGTAATTAAAGTTGCAAAGGGATTGTAATGGGAGAAGAGAAAAGGATGAGTCAGAAAAAGGTAAATTACATTACAGGAAGAGGTACAAAAACGTATTATAGTAGAGCAAAAGAGGGGAGGGAGATGAGCATTGTTTGAACTTTATTCTCAGTAGACTTGGTTCAAAGAAGGAACAACATACTCAATTAAGTATAGAAATCTAACTTGCCCTACAGGAAGTAGGAGGATAAAGGGGAAAGAAAAAGGAGAAAAGAGGAGGGAAGATGTAGCAAGGGAAAAGGAAAATGAAAGGGAAGAGTATTGATAAAAGGGAGGGAAAATTGAGGGAGGTAGTGGTCGAAAGTAAAACTTTATTGAGGAAGGAAAGGGAGAAGGGAGTAAGAAAAACATAAACAGGGGGAAGGGGAGTAACAGGACAGAGAGAAAGACACAGATAGTAATCATAACTGTGAATGTGAATGGGATGAACTCTCCCACAAAACAGAAGTGGATAGCAGAATGGATCAAAAATCATAATCCTACAATATGTTGTTTATGAGAAATACCTTTGAAACAGGGAGATACACCCAGGTTAATGGTAAAAGGTTGCAGCAGAATATATTATGCTTCAGTTGATGTTAAAAAAATAGGGGTTACAATTCTAATCTCAGATAAAGCAAAAGCAGAAATAGATCTAATCAAAAGAAATAAGGAAGAAAATAACATCCTGCTTAAAGACACCATAAATAATGAAATAATATCATTATCACACAAATATGTACCAAGTGGTATAGCTTTCAGATTCTTAAAGGAGAATTTAAAGGAGTTACAGGAAGAAATAGACAGCAATAATATACTAGTGGAGGACCTCAACTTCCCCATAGCTGAACTTGATAAATCTAACCTCAAAATAAATAAAAAAGAAGTTAAGGAAGTGAATAGAATTCTGGATAAGGTAGATATGATAGACCCCTGGAGAAAATTGAAGGGGGATAGAAAGTGGTACATGACACATACACAAAAACTGACCATGTACTAGGGCACAAAAAACTCATAATCCAGTGTAGAAAGGCATGTCAATGCATCCTTTTCAGATCATGATGCAATAAAAATTATTCATGGTAAAAATCTATCATGCAAATATAGACAAGAAATTAATTGGAAACTACATAATCTAATCCTAAAAAACAAGTGGGTCAAATAACAAATCATAGAAACAATTAATCGCTTCATTCAAAAGAATGACAATAATAAAGACAACCTACCAAAACTTATGGTATGCAGTAAAAACAGTTCTTAGGGGAAGGTTTATATCTGTGAATGCTTATATGAATAAAATAGAGAAAGAGGGGATCAGTAAATTGAGCATGTAACTGAAAAAGTTAGGAAAAAAACAAACTGAAATCCCCAAGTAAATACCAAATTAGAAATTCTGCAAACCACAGGAGAGATTAATAAAATTGAAATTAAGAAAACTATTAAACTAATAAATAACACTAAGAGCTGGTTTTATGGAAAAAAGCAATAAACTGATAAATCTTTGGTCAATTTGAATTAAAAAAAGAAAGAAGAAAACCAAATTACCATCATCAAATATGAAAAGGGTGAATTCACCTCCAATGAAGAGGAAATTAAAACAATAAGTACAAATTATTTTGCCTAATTGTATGCACATGAATTTGGTAATCTTAGTGAAATGGATGAATATTTACAAAATTATAAATTGCCCAGATTAATAGAAGAAGTGAAATACTTAAATGACCCCATCTCACAAGCAGAAATTGAACAAGCCATTTGTGAACTCCCTAGGACAAAATACAATACCCATTCCTATCGAAAACACTGGACAGTGTAGGAATAAATGGAGCTTTCCTTAAAATAATAAATAGCATCTACCTAAAACCATCAGCCAGCATTATGTGTAATGGGGCTAAGCTATATGCATTTCCAGTAAGATCTGGGGTCAAACAAGAATGTCCATTATCACCATTGTTATTAAATATGATACTAGAAATGTTAGCTTTAGCAATAAGAGAAGAAAAAGAAATGGAAGGAATTAGAACAGGCAAAGAAGAAACTGTCATCACTCTTAGCAAACAATATGATGATATACTTAGAGAATCCTAGAGAATCAAGCAAAAAGTACTTGAAATAATAAACAACACTGGTAAAGTTGCAGTATACAAAATAAGCCTACATAAATCATCTGCATTTCTATATATTCCTAATAAAGCCCAAGAGCAAGAGATAGAAAAAGAATAAGTAGGTAAAAAACATCAATAATTTCATTAAAGAGAATTACAACAATGTGACAAATACTAAAAGTCATGGGATGCAGTCAAAGTAGTATTTAAGGAAATATTTATTTGTTGAAATTCTTACATCAACAAAATAAAAAGAGCAGATCAATGAATTGGACATCTAACTAAAAAATAGGAGCAAATTAAAAATCTCTAATTAAGTACCAAATTGGAAATCCTGAAAATAAAAGGTATGGCTAATAAAATTGAAAGGAAAAATACTATTGAACTAATAAATAAAATTAGGAACTGATTTTATGGGGAAAAAAACCCAGCAAGATAGACAATTTTATGTGAAAAAGGAAAGAAGGAAACTAAATATCCTTTATCAAAAAGGAAAAAGGGTGAAGTCACCACCAATGAAGAAGAAATGAAAGCTAAAATTAGGCCTCATTTTATGCCAATAAATTGGACAATCTGAGTGAAGTTGATTAATATTTGCAAAAATATAAATTACCTAGATTAATAGATCAGGAAAAAAATGCCTAAATGGTACTATCTTAGAATTAAATGAGTCATTAATGAGCTCCCCAAGAAAAAATCTGCAGGGCCAGATGGATGTATAAATGAATTCTATCAACATTTAAAGAAGAATTAATTATAATACTAAAGGAACTATTAAAAAAAATAGGTTAAGGAGTTCAACCAAACTCCTTTTACGGTACAAATATGATACTGATATCTAAACTAGAAAAAGTTAAACAGAGAAGAAACATTATAGGATAATTTACCTAATTAATATTAATGCAAAATTTCTGAACAAAAATTTTACCAGAGCAATCATAGCAATATATCACAAGGATTATGCACTATGATCAGGTTGGAAATATACCAAGAATTTATGATTGGTTAAATATTAAGAAAACCATCAACATAATTGACCACATCAATATAAAAATAACTGAAAAAATATGATTATATCAATAGATTCTGAAAAATCTTTTGACAAAATACAGCACCATTCCAATTAAAAACACTAGAGAACATAGGAATAAAGAAGCATTCCTTAAAAGAAGCAGTTATCAATCTAAAACCATCAGTAAGCATTACTTGTAATGGGGATAAGCTAGGAGCCTTTATAATAACATCATGGGTAAAGCAAAGATGTTCATTATCACCATTATTGTTCAATAAAGTACTAAAACTATTAGCTATAGCAATAAGAGGATAAAAAAGAAATCAAAGAATTTAAAATATCCAATGAAGAAATAAAACTCTAACTCTTTAAAGATAATATGATGGTATACTTAGAGAACCCTAGAGAAGCAACTAAAAATACTTGAAATAATTAACAACTTTAACAAAGTTGCAACATTTAAAATAAACTCACATAAATCATCAGCATTTCTTTATGTGACAAACAAAGCCCAGCAGCAAGAGATAGAAAGAGAAATTTCATTTTAAAAAAACTTTAAACAACACAATATTTTGGAGTCTATAAGCCAAAGAACTATATGAAAACAATTACAAAACACTTGTTACACAAATAAAGTGAGATCTAAAACAATTAGAAAAAATATCAGTTGTTCATAGGTAGACTGAGTCAATATAATAAAAATGACTATTTTGCCTGAACTAATTTACTTACTCAGTGCCATATCAATCAAATTAGAGTTAGAAAAAAATAGCAAAAATCATCTGGAAGAATAAAAGATCAAAAATATCATGGAAATTAATGAAAAAAACTACAAAGGAAGGTGCTCTAGTCTTACCAGACTTCAAATTCTATTATAAACCAGTAATCATCTAACTGTCTGGAACTGGCTAAGGAACGATACAGCCTCGTGGATCAGTGGAATAGTCCAGGTGCAGAGGACACAGTAGCCAACAGTCATGGTAACCTAGTGTTTGACAGTCCTAAAGATTAGAAGGAAAGTGGAAAGCTGGGAAACAATCTTTACCAGAAGTATCTCTGATAAAGGATTCATTTCTCAAGTATATAGAGAACTGAGTCCAATTTATAAGAGTATGAACTATTCCCCAGTTAATAAATAGTGAAAAGGATATGAAAAGGTAGTTCTTATGTGAAGAAATCAAAGCTATCTGTAGGCATAGGATGAGAGGCACTGAAGGGGTTGCTGTGAGTATAAAACTTTTAAGAAGCCCTGCTCTAAATTACTTTTGATTAGAGAAATGCAAGTTAAAAGAACTCTGAGGTACCACCTTACACCTATCAGATTGGCTAATATAACTGTAAAAGAAAATGACAAATGTTGGAGAGGATGTTGAAAAATTAGGATGCTAATGTTCTGCTAGTGGAGGTGAATTGATCCTGCCATTCTGGAGAAAAATTTGGAACTATGCCCAAATGACAACCAAACTGTACATAGTCTTTGATTCAGCAATACCAGTACTAAGTCTTTATTCAAAAGATGTCACTAGAAAGGCAAAGGACCTACATGTGCAAAAATATAGCAGCCTTTTTCATGGTGGCAAAATATTTGAAACGGGGGGTATGCTCCTCAGTTCGGGAATGTCTGAACAAGTTATGGCATACAAATGTAATGAATACTATTGTTCAATAAGAAATGATTACCAGGCAGATTTTGGATAAACCTGGAAAGATTTGTTTGAGCTGATGGAAGATGAAATGAGCAGTACCAAGAAAACATTATAGAGAGCTCCAGCAACATTGTGTGATGATCAACTACAAATAACTCAGCTCTTCTCAGCAACATAATAATCCAAGATTAGTACAAAGGACTCATGAAGGAAAGTGCTATCCATATGCAGATAAAAAAACTGCTGGACTCTGAATGTTGATTGAAGCATCCTTTTTTAGACTTTATTCATTTTTGTGGGTTTTTTCTTTTGATCCATTTCTTTTAGCACTATGACTAATATAGAAATGTGCTTTACATGTATATGTGTGTGCATGCATATATATATATATATAATCTGAATCAAATTGCCTACAATTTTAGGAGAGGGAGAAAAATCTGGAACTCAAAATCTTGTAAAAATGAATGCTAAAAATTGCTTGACATGTAGTTGAGAAAAATACTATTAAAAAAAACAAGCCTTTTTCTTCTTTTTCTATCTAACTGCACTCCTCCCCCCACCATACACATACATTTATTATTAATTGATGGCACAAAATTTTATGCAGGTAACCCTAGGTAATTGGGGACAGGTTTTGAACCTTGACTTTCTCAGTGTTCACATCTAGGAAATTTTAGAATAGATCCTACAGAGGAGGCAAACTTAGGAATTCAACTTCTTCTTAATCAAGGGATTGCATCCCCTCTGGCCATATGTCATTAATATTCTCAGTTAATTGACATGTTTCTAGCATAGTACCTCATGTGAGCTAATTGCATAATAATTTTAGTATACACTAGGCTCTAGATTTCAGGAAAGCAGCTTGATGGGAAAATATTGGATTAGGAAACATGCATTTGGCTTCCCTTTCTGATACCAAGACCTTAGTTCTAAACTTGACAGCAAGGCCACCAAGTCTAATCCTCAGGCTACCAAGTCCAATTCCAAGGCAGTGAAATCTGATTCTAAGGTATGAAGCCCAGTGATTTCAAGACTCCCAAATCCAGTGATTCAAAGGCTGCTAGCCTACTGACCTATTCTTTCTAGCTCACTGACCTTAAGGCTGACAAATTTTAAAAATGCTAGAGCTAAAGCTACTAGTCTCAATACTTCAAAATACATGTTTCAGGATAGAAGGACTTCTTTAAATCCTATACTACTGTGTTTTGTTTTATCCCCAGCCGGGGCATGATTATTCATTTTTTTGTACAAATAAAGGAAATGATGAATCATATGAAAAAATAAAAATAATACATATTATCCAAAGTATAATGCTCTATTGGATAGGCAAACCATAGACTTGTCACATATATCTTGTACTGACACTGAGGATGGATAGCAAACTGGGCTCAGAAATGAATAGGAGTAGGAGACTGAGCTGGATTGCTTTGGGGGGAAATGCATAGTGTTTCTAATGATGTCAAGTTTTTTCTTAAACAAAGATTCATCTTTTAATATAAATATTTTGGCATTTTATTAATGAGTCATGAAATACCGAAACGTCGAAATAATTAAAGTTGCAGGTCATACAAAGTCCATTAGACAAATATATAGTTGACAATAAAAATATAGGATTTCCATACCTATGGTACATAAGACCCTCAGTCTTTTGTTCTTTTTAGTGGATTTTGTAATCAACTTCCTGGCAAATTACCATTGTATAGTCAGTCAACCAAATCCTGAAGAACTTATTGATATAAGAGGAAATGGACTTCTTGGGAGATGGGGGTAAATAATGATATTTAAATATTTGCCAATATGGATCAATATTTAATTTAATAAAATCTATTTTAATTCAACTCTTTTCTTTACTACTACAGCACTACTACTACTAGATTTCATTTATGTAGAATTTTAAAAGTTTACAAGTTTTTTTTCAAAGACAAAATTATCTTATTTTATCTTCACAACAATTCAGTGAGGTAGGTGCTATTATCTTCCCAGTTGTACAGAGGAGGAAACACAGAGGTCAAGTGACTTGCCCAGGAACATATAGCTAGTAAGAGTCTAAAGCAGGATTTGAATTCAGGTTTTCCTGACTTTGAGACAAGCACTTTATCCACTATGTTGTCCCAATATGAAGTCTATTTGCATATTTCTAGTTTTCCAAATGATTTATTTTCTTATTTTTATCTTTCTCCATTTCTCTAGTTAGCTTGCTCATTGTGTGTTTTGTGTATGTATGTATATATATACACATATATACACACATACATACATATATGTATACACACATATATAGTAAAGCTAGTTAACATTTCTAGTAATTAATTCTCAGACACTTTATAGAATTAATGACACCCTGAAGATACTTTTCATGCAAAAATTTTATCATTCCCCTATAAATCCTACTGGAAAACCACAATCTTTTAATTTGACTAGTTTATAATCATAGGTATGGAAAAACATCAAGTTGTCAAATAATCTCCTTATCCCCTTGAAAAAAATCAAAGTAGTATTTTGCATTAATCCAAAAAAATCAAGGCTATAACCTCTCTGAGACCTATAAAGTTCACTAGTGGTATCCTCCCTTTGCTCTAGACACTAGGCATGTACCTTCTTATTGCCTAATAGCCCCATCTGACATCTTCTGGAAGCTTGCATATTCCATGTTTGTACCCTGATTGGTCAAATGGTAGAGCTCTCACTTGGTTTTTGAGGAGTTGAGGAAGTGGGTTACAACTTCCTCTGGAGTTCAGCTCAGTTTCTAGGATGAGCATTTTCCTACCTGTGACATCAAAACTAGGAAACAGAGCAGAAACACCTGTGAATAGACGTCTTCCTTACAGTACCTCTTCTCATAAGCACACGCATGCACACACACACACGTGACCATGCCTCACACACATTCTCTTAATTACTTTGTATTTATGTTTATTTTGTATTTATTCTTCTGTGTAAGTATTATCTAGTTCTAGTAAAATACAAACTCCTTGAGAGCAGGAATCTCTTGGCTTTGACCTTATTTCCAGTAACTAACAGCTAGTAGGTATTTAATGAGTGCTTGTAGAATCTAATAAAATTGAATCGAATAACTTACTGACCTCCCTTCCTTTTCCTCTCTTGTTCTGAAGGCTGTTGTGCCTAGTGATTGTCTCAGGTGGATCTTTCCTTTGCTGCCAGTGCTTGCCCATGTTTATAAACTCTGGTGTTTTGCTTTAGGTCATAAGCCACCCCTCTTGTAAGTTAACAAGTACCTAATAAAAGGCCTATTGCTTTCTTTTGTCATTGATGGACAATGTAGTTTGTTATAGAAAAGCTGATAGAATTTCTAACATTGGTTATTCAGTTTCACTGTTAAATGTTCTTGAGATGACCTGACTTAATTTGGTCTTATATGAATTCTAATTTTTCCATGTTGTACCTTTTTGACTGTTTTACGAGGCAATAATCTTCCACCATATTCCTCCATAAGATTTCCTAAATAAGTTCATATTTTAAACTGGTATTGCTTTCATTGTCATATTTCTAAGCTAAACAAGACCAATAAATATACATTATTTATATTCATGAATATACTTATTGATTTTAATGTGTGGTTTGTGAAATCCATCTCACACTTGATAACTATGCCTCATATGCATTTATATAATTCCATTAGCAATATCATTATGAAGAAATAATTTCTAAATATTCAAAGTGATCAAAGCATTGAAAGTCTTTAGCTTTCTCAATGTCTCTAGAAAAGGAAGTGGTTGGCTACTTACAGGCTACAGTTAATTACTTGAGAGTAGAAAAAAATCACATATTTATGTAGAGTTTTAAGAAAAAATTCATCAAGTCTTACCTCTAAAGGTAGCACATGTGTTATTATCCTCATTTAACGATGAAAATATTGAGTTTCAGACACTCATCATTACAAAGTTAGTAGATATCAGAGCTAGTATTAAAACCTAGATCTCTTTTTAAAATTTATTTTTAACATTAATTTTAAAAATTTTGAGTTCCAATTTCTTTCTCTTTACAACCCTTCCTCCATTTATTGACAAGGCAAGTAATATATCAATTAAACATGCAATATATTTCCATATTAGTCATGCTGCTAAAAGCAAGAAAGTATATGTGTGTATGTATACATATATACATACAAAATATATACATACATCATATACATATACACATGCATGCACACATAAATTTCACATGTATGTGCATATAGACATACACATGCATGCATATATCATATGTATATTGTATATGCATATGTGTGTATATGTATATGTGTATGTGTATGTGTATGTGTATGTGTATGCCTGTACTTTGAATTGACTCAGAGTGCATCAGTTCTCTCCCTGGAGGTTAACAGTATTTTTCATCAGTATTCCTTTAGAATTGTTTTGGATCACTGTGTTGATCAGAGGATGAAAGTCTTTTATAGTTGATCACTGTTACAATATTGATGGTTATATCTACAATGTTTTCCTAGTTCTATTTAGTTCGGTTTTCATCAAGTTATATAGAAAACCTAGATCTCGACTCTAAATCAAACATTCCTATAATATCACACTCCCTTCCAAATAAAGGACTCAGCTTCTCTTGGGTTATGGGTCACTTTATAAATTCACCTAGTCTCAGTCTACTGCTGTTAGTCTCAGTCTTCCCTTCTTCCTCTGAGACAGGAACTAGCAAGGATTTCTTCACTGAGTCACCCCATAAAGTTATAAGCCTATGAGATATTCACAGAGACAAATAGATCAGACAAATTAAAAAGTATTCATGTCTTTTTATCCTTCTAGCACAGAAGTTAGTAGAACTATGGCCTAACTATTCTAGAAAATAATTTGAAACTATGTTCTGAAAATTATTAAGCTGTGCATACCCTTTGATGATACCAAAACTAAATATCCTTAAAGAGAGCAAAAGAAAAAAGGAAAAAAAAAGACAGATATTTCTATAAGTATTTGCAGCAGTTCTTTTTTGTAGTGGCAAGGAACTGAAATTAATCTCTGTCCCTAGATGAAATGATCAAAAGTGAGCTCTATTAGATACTACATATTTTTCCATCCTTATTGTCTTTCTTCTTGATTTCAGTCCTCTTTAGGATGTAGAGAGATTTCTCTTTTCTATGCATTTCATGTTTCTTTCAAATATGACAATGCCCCACCATAAAATTATTTTGCATTTAACTTTTTAAATATATTTTTATTTACTTATATGTGTTATTTTCCTTGTCAAAATGTAAGTTCCTTGAGGGAAGACACTATTTGGTGGCCCTGTGGATAGAACTCCTAGCCTAGAACTAGAACGACTCATTTTCCTGAGTTCAGTCTGCCTCCCTAGTTGGGTGACCCATTGGTAAGTCACTCAGTTAGTGGAGACTAGGAGAGCTCCAAATAAGAAAACTTTGCACCTAAGATAAAGACCATAAAGCAGACTGGATTGAAGGGCATGAAGCATACTCTTACGTAGAAAGGGTAAGAGCTGCACACCATCTTCCAATGGAGAGAAAGAAACCTTGAGACAACATTGTAAGGCCACACATCGTGGGATGTGGCAAAGAGACAAATTATCTGATAGAGAAACTTAAACCTGCTGCCATTTGATAGCTTTCTAATTTCACTGGTTATTCTCGCTGATGAAGTATTAAATTATTATTTCAATGGGGCTAAAGTGTTATAATTGCTGTCAGCGCTCCCGAAATTTTTTTTTAATTTTATTTAATTTTTTACATTCATTTTCACAAAATTTTGGGTTCCAAATTTTCTCCCCTTTTATCCCCTCCCCCCCACCCCAATAACCCAAGCAATCTAATTTTCCCTATCTCCAATCTGCCCTTTCTTCTGTCATCCCTCCCTTCTCTTGTCTCCATTTTCTCTTTTTTCCTGTAGGGCCAGATTACTTTCTATTCCTCATTAACTGCATGTCTTCTTTCCTAGTAGCAACAACAATACTAACCAGTTGTTCCTAAAACTTTGAGTTCCAAATTCTCCCCATCCCTCCCTCCCCACCCATTCCCTTTGTGAAGGCAGGCAATTCAATATAGGTCATATCTGTGTAGTTTTGCAAATGACTTCCCTGATAGTCATGTTGTGTAAGACTAACTGAATTACCCTCCATCCTACCCTGCCCCTCATTGTTTCTCTTCTGTCTTTTGATCCTGTCCCTCCCCAAGTGTTGACTTCAAATTGCTCCCTCCTCCCTTTGCCCTCCCTTCCATCATCCCCTCCTTGGTTATCTCCTTCTCCCCCACTTTCCTATACTGTAAGATAGGTTTTCATACCAAAGTGAGTGTGCATTTTATTCCTTCCTTTAGTCAAATGTGATGAGGGTAAACTTCTTGTTTTTTGTTTTTTGTTTTTTTTCTCTGCTCTCCTCTTTTTCCCTCCACTAAAAAGTCTCCTACTTGCCTCTTAAATGACATATAATTACCCTATTCCATTTCACCCTCTTTCCTCCCACAACATTTCTCTCTCACCATTTACCTTAATTTCTTTTAAGATATGGTCCCATCCTATTCAATTCACTCTGTGCTCTCTGTCTCTGTATGTGTGTGAATGTGTGTATGTGTGTGTGCGTGCATGCGTGTACATGTGTGTGTATGGACCCACCAACTACCCAGATACTGAAAAGTTTTAGGAGTTTCAAATATTGTCTTTCCATGTAGGAATGTAAACAGTTCACTTCTGGTAAGTCCCTTAAGACTTCTCTTTGCTGTTTACTTTTTCATGCTTCTTCTCATTCTTGTGTTTGAAAGTCAAATTTTCTTTTCAGCTCTGGTCTTTTCATCAAGAATGATTGAAAGTCCTCTGTTTCATTGAAAGACCGTATTTTCCCCTGAAGTATTATACTCAGTTTAGCTGGGTAGGTGATTCTTGGTTTGAGTCCTAGTTCCTTTGACTTCTGGAATATCCTATTCCACACCCTTCGATCCCTTAATGTAGAAGCTGCTAGATCTTGAGTTATCCTGATTTTATTTCCACAATACTGGAATTGTTTCTTTCTAGCTGCTTGTAAGATTTTCTCCTTGACCTGGGAGTTCTGGAATTTGGCCACAATGTTCCTAGGAGTTTCTCTTTTTGGATCTCTTTCAGGTGGTGATCGATGGATTCTTTCAATACTTATTTTGCCCTCTGGTTCTAGAATGTCAGGGCAGTTTTCCTTGACAATTTCATGGAAGATGATATCTAGGCTCTTTTTTGATCATGACTTTCAGGTAGTCCCATAATTTTTAAATTGTCTCTCCTGGATCTATTTTCCAGGTCATTTGTTTTTCCCATGAGATATTTCACATTCTCTTCCATTTTTTCATTCTTTTGGTTTTGTTTGGTGATTTCTTGGTTTCTCGCAAAGTCATTAGACTCCATCTGTTCCATTCTGATTTTGAGAGAACTATTTTCTTCAGTGAGCTTTTGAACCTCTTTTTCCATTTGGCTAATTCTGCTTTAGAAAGCATTCTTCTCCTCATCGGCTTTTTGAACCTCCTTTGCCAATTGAGTGAGCCTATTTTTCAAGGTGTTATTTTCTTCAGCATTTTTTTGGGTCTCCTTTACCAAGGTATTGACCCGTTTTTCATACTTTTCTTGCATCTCTCTCATTTCTCTTCCCAGTTTTTTCTCCACCTGTCTAACTTGCTTTTCAAAATCCTTTTTGAGGTCTTCCAAGGCCTGAGCCCACCCGACATCCCCTGGGATGTCTGGGGTACCGAGGCCCCGCCCTCCACATCTTTCCCTGATGGCAAGAATACGTCTTTCTCGTCAGATCCAAAAGTCGGGATCATTTGCATCTGTTCGAAAAAACTCTCCATAGTCTTATTTTTCTTCCCTTTTCTAAGCATTTTCCCAGCCAGTTACTTGACTTCTGAGATTCCTGTCCACCCCCACGTAGATCCTCCCAGCTAGTGCTTGGCGTCTGAGATTCAAATGGGCTTTCCACGCCGCGCAGGGCTGCTAATCAATGTGAGCTTTAGTTCTGGTGCTGGGGTGGGGGCAGGGCCACCTCCCAGGCTCAGCTCCCTCAGGGGTTTTATGCAGAGACCTTCAGTGATAGAGTGGAGGGGCAGGGCTGTCTCCCAGGCTCAGCTCCCTCAGGGTGTTTATGCAGAGACTCTCAGTAATGAAGATCCTGCCTGCTGCTGGGGGAGTCCTGGGCTGCCACCGCAGCTGCTGCCTCCGCCGCTGCCCCCGCCCCTGCCTCTGCCTCCGCTGCTTCCTCCCGAGGGGGCCCGTGTCACAGAGACACTCCGCTCCCCCTCTCATCCAGCCCAGCTTCTCTCTCTCTCACTGACCTGTAGCTTCTGTGGCTGGAGGGACTTTCCCGGCCCCCAGAGCTTCTGTCCCTGAAGCCTGCTCGGATCAGCTTCTCTGGGGCCACGGCCAGGGCAGCACTGGGGGTGGGGTCCGCTTTCCGGGTCATGATGGAACCTGGGGACGGCTCTCCAGGGCTCTCTGGAACAGAAATCTCTTCCACTCTGTTTCTGCACACTTTTCAGTGATCCAGAACTTATGGGGATCTCTTTTTACATTAATTCTATGGGCTGTGGGTCCAGAGCTCGTAAACGTGCGTCTTTCTACTCCGCCATCTTAGCGCTCCCGAAATTTTGAGCTGGGCAAAGCTTCAGTTGTCCTGCCACAGTTACAGCTCCGGAAAAACTACCCCACCCCTCCCAGAAATTTATTTCTTTAGTTTAATCCCGTGACTCTCTAAATAACCCCCTTACTTACATCACTGCCCCTAGTTGAATCTGATCCTGTGGACACTCAACCAAGCGCTGGAACGCAAACATCAATTCGTTTGCTTCATGGCACACTAGGTGTTTGGCAAACAGCTGACAGCTACTATTTTATAGCAGAGCCAGGGCTAGGGCCCCAGGCTCCTGAATCTTGGTTTGCTACACTTGGCAACACATTGTAAAAACACATTGAAAGTTTTTCAAAAATGTATCTTGTGAATCACAGTTGACAAGACCGTGCTGATCAAGGAAGACTTCTCTGCTGGCAACTTGTAATTAAGCTCTGGCCACTAAAGAAAACCCAAGTAAAGGGACGTTAATCTTTAAACATTGAAGTGGCTAGTTCCATGATGCACTTTCTGCCCGCCAGATGCTATACGGTTCTTTATTTGACTCTTCAGGTGGCTTTGTTATTCTAGCTTTAACCTGATAAAAACAGCTAAAGCTAGTGAGAGCAGGGCTATGTTCTCCCTAGTGTATTTTGGTTTCCCAATAAAGGTGGCATTGAGAAGACATGTGGATTTTCAGCTTTAGTAAGTCTTTAAGATGTTGGAATTTGGGGATATTTTTTTCTTTTTAATGATCAGTCCATCATTTCTGAAGGGAATTTTCTGGACCCCAGGACTATGACAAGGTTATGGTATGGTGTAGGAGGAAAATAAAATAGACTTTCTCCAAAATAATCCAACAAAACTGCTAGATAATTACAAATGGACAATGGAAGTAGAGTGGTATGATGGAAACATATTGAGCTCAAGCTATGACAGGAGAACTGAGTTCTAGGCCTACTTCTAAAACTCAGTATTACTAATAATAAATATAATACTAAACATGTAGATAATGCTTGCAAAAAGCTAATGTAGGAGTCATGTTGTCATATTTCTCTCAATTAACATCATTGTTAATGGCTCCAAATATGTAAGAGCTTTATGACATTTCAAAAATGAAAGATCAATAAAATGATTTTGAGTGCCTCTGTTTGCCATATGGAAATTTGTCAAGAGAAAATAAATCATCAGTTGAAACTTTCTTTAAAAACATTTATAAAGAGATCAGGGACACATCAAAATGATGCCCCAAAGACTCTTTTAATTCTAAGGCAAGGAAAAAAAATGTAGTTCTAAATGCTAAATTAATATTTACAATATTGAACATGTTAATTTTATGTCAAATGTATAATGGGTAATGTATTTTTATATGATCTATGTATATTCTACAATACATAAGGGCTCCTTGTACAATCAATATATTCAGAGAGTATTTACATATTTTTGTATGATTTCTATAAGGAAGGTAATATAAAGCATTGAAATTAGAAGTTTACAGTTGGAGATTTAGATGCTAATTTTAGATTTCTGCTAAGTATCTATGTGGCATCAAATGAGTTACTGAAATTCCCTTGGCCTCAGTTTTCTTATCAGTAAAATGAACAAGTGGTACTTGATGATATCTGTCGATAACATTTTTACTTATCTCTCTGACTCTCTATCATATTCCCTCCAATGACTGTTACAAAATTTCCATTTTTCTCAGTTCCTCACTACACTCTTACTATTTCTCTTTCAGCATGTGACATGTCAATCTGTTTCACTATGAACAAACTTAGTGACATAAGCTAATTTGGGTTCCTTTGTCCACACCACACAATCCACTTATACCTTTTATCCATTCTCTCCTTCACTCCTGTTTATCAAATGATGCTCCTCTTTTCATCCTCAAAATTAACCTCTCCATCTCTATTGATAAGTTGCCTTCCTGCTTGCTATAGAACCTTAATCGACCCTTTTATAACTCAGTCTTTTGCACCTTCCATTTTACCACTTTGCCACTGATTCCAGTCTACCTGACATGAACAAGTAAAATGTGCCCTAAAACAATAGAAGCTTTTCAATCAAGTAAATGGTCATTTTTTCCAATGTAGCAAGCAAGCATTTATTAAGCACCTATTATGTGCCTATTAGTACTTTATTAAGAACTCATGATTTAAAAACAAAAACAAAACATGCCTGGTCCTCAAGTAGCTAACTTTTTACTGTATATACAGGAATAACAAAGAGGTGTCACTGTGAAGGGTCCTGAAAAACTCTCTCCTTTTCAACCTACCCTTCAATGAGAAGAACAGAAATTAAACCTCCTAGACCACGTGTATCTCTGTGAATGGGCTTGCTCAGGATGGGACTTTTCTTTATAGGTCCTTTCCTTTATTTCCCCCACCCTTTCCTCTCTTTCTGGAGACTCAGGGGAGAGAAATTTCTTAATCGCAGGTATTCCCATTTTGAGGAACCCATTAAGTTTTGATTAAAAGATTTATGTCAAGAGGCAATGGCCCAGATTCACAGGAATCTTTCCTCTGCTTTGTTGGGGGAACTTGCTGCATTATTAATAATCATAGCTTTCTGTGTCCCCTAAGTGGCATCTAAATGCCAAACTACAAAATTTACTTTCCTTCTAGTCACACCTTGTGAAGTTAGCCAACCACAGTACGCCCCTACTGCATTCTGTGATTAAGATGAAAAACATTCATGCAGGACAACTGAGATTGCTCATATGATTTATCTAGGGAAAGATGGAAAGAAGGAAAGCAGTATTGAAACAGTAAAAAGCAGCTCAAAATGGAAACAGGAAACACTGGATTTAAATCTATCCTCTCTGAAAGTAGGCAAGAGAGAAAGAGGTAGTGGGAGAAGAAAGAAAACTCCCTCTGCTGCCTGAATTTTGGAGTAGAGACAAGTGTTCACTAACAAATCCCATTTATCTTCCATTCTGGTTACTGCTGTGCTCTCTGCCTGCAATGAACAAAGATCCTGGCAACACTGCTGAACTCAGGGTGGACTTGACGCTGTCTGCGGTCTTCTGGCGAGTCTCTGAGATGTTCCTCTTCAACTCTGACCCCAGTTTAAAAGATCCTTCTCAGTTTGTATATTTTCTACCTTCTGTTCAAAATTAGTTACAAGACAGTTCCATTTCCCAGGGTATTTAGTTAGCATTCAAATGATTTCTCTTATTTACAAGAAAATCACCTGCAATTGTCCAAACACCTGTTACAAAAGTACACATAAAAATTTATGCATGTACATGGGAATGCATGCATGTAGATACTGCCAGACTTCTTGCAGGAATAATGTATACTCTTCCTATCATTTTCTTTCCTCAACTTATTTTTAAACCTATTGAATCTAATTTCTATCCTAAAAAATACTAGAATTTCCTCTCTTAAATGCTACCAGTGACTTCTTAATCCCCAGATACAACAATCTTTTCTTCCTCATCATCCTTGACCTCTCAGTAGCATTAGTACTTGACTGATCACCCCCTTTTTTCATTTTCTTTCCCCTCTTCAATTGTGTAACATTCTAATATTTTGATTTTCTAACCTGTCCAATTTTTTTTTGTAATTTTGTCTTACCATTCTATCTCATACTAAATTTAGCTGTTTCCTAAGGTTCTGTCCATCTTGTCTTCCCCCACTGTGATCTCTTCTTTAGAATTCTTATTCAATGAAATAGGTCAGCCCACCATCCTATACAGATGACACCCCACCTTCAGACATATGTAGCTAGTTGTTTGTTACACAACTATGTTTGGATGGCCTATCAGAACTTCAAACTCAACATATCTGGAACTTAATTCATTATCATCCTCTCCCTTGTCCTTACCTGCCAAACTTGCCCTTTTAATTCACTTGCTTAAATATTTATACTCCCATTATATTTTCATATGGGCATATATACAAACATATACATATACCTGTACAAATGCACATATGTACACACACACACACACACACACATATATATATTCTTTGTTTTTATATCACCCACATTTCCCAATATGTCTTTTTCCCCTCCCCTTCCTGAGGTCCATCCATATATATATATATATATATATATATATATATATATATATACACACACACACACACACATATATATGTATATATATATATATACATATACACACACATATATGTATATATATATAGGGGAATTAAAAAAATAGAAAAAAAATTCAGCAAACAGAAAGGATGTATTGTCTCATATCTCTTCTTTAGGGCCAAGTATGCTTATAATTTTATACCATTTAGTTTGGGTTGTTCTTTTCCACTCATATTGTTGTAATCATTGTGTATATGACTTTCCTTATTTGTTTACTTTAAGTTATATAACAACATTTATTTCTTCTCCTACTTCCTGTATCCAGTACATCTATAATACTGCATTCACATATGATAATCTGCTTGAGTGTGTTTGTCCTTCATTGTCAAAGAAGACCATGCCATCAGAGAAATAATGACATGACTTGCACTTGACTTTGTTTTGAGTGAAGAAGGGCGGTTCAAAATTACCAGCGTCACTTCTCTTCCAGAGCCATCTGAATCCAGTGACCAGATAGTCATCAGGATGACTGGAGATGACCCAGGATGAGGCAATTGGGGTTAAGTGTCTTGCCTAAGGTCGCACAGCTAGTGAGTGTCAAGTGTCTGAGGTGATATTTGAACTCAGGTCCTCCTGACTCTTGCACTGGTGCTCTATCCACTGCATCACCTAGCTGCCCTGTCTGCTTGAATATTCTTCAATCAATTGACATTTACTTTGTTTTTTCACTATTTCAACCAAAATAGTATTGTGCTCCTGCTTTCTGTTGCTTTCTCTCCTTCTCTGGGCATATGTGTGTATGTGTGTGTGTGTATGTATGTATGTATATGTATATATGTGTGTGCATGTGTATATGTATACATGTGTACACATATAGATATATGTGTGTACATATGTACATGTCTGCATATGTATGAATGTGTATATACATATATGTGTACACACACATGTATATATATATATATATATATATATATATATATATATATTCCTTTTTATCATTGATTTATTTAGGATATATGCCTAGCAGTGGGATTTCTGGGTGAAAGCAAACAAACACGGTAGTTATTTTACTGCATAATTTCACATAGCTTTAGAGCAAATGACAACTCTGCTTCCTGTATATGTGTGCCTGTAGTTCCACAATTCCTCCAAAATTTCCTTTTTCTAATTTTTATCACCTCTGTTAATTTGCTGTAATTTCAATTAACCTTCCAAATTTTTATGAGAAAATTTATTTTCATTCAACTTTTATAGAGAAAACACACCTTGGTCTCCAGTAAGGCAGTACACATGTATACTTGTCTCTCTCAAGTTTCTTCACTAGAATATTTCAGGTCAAGTTGTTGTGTACTCTTGATAAGGAGATAAATATCAAAAGTAGTCATGTAAAATTTTTTCTAATATGAAAAACTACAGTAGCAGAGGGAAAGGAATAAGTCAATGAGAGAGCCACATAATGAGAGAATCAATTTGAAAAAATAATGAACCTCTTGGTCAACAAGATTGGTTTAGTTTGTTACTGAAGCAAAATATTACTGTTATTGATAGCAGAAGTCACTAAGGAGAGATTTTCAAATATTTTTGTTTCTCTATCTCAGTGACTTCATACGTTTAATTATCTTGGTGGCTAAACAAGGTATGTCTGTATAGTATTGAACGCATGAGAATACCATTGATTCATTAGGGAGTATTTCATATTAACTAGCTCATAACTATAAGTCATTCCAAGTAATATTAAGTGAGGTTAGCCCGATCGATCCTTATTTTTGTCATTAATCACTAGATTATCTGAGGCCATGGACACCAAGAACAAGGGTTTATAAAAGAAGGTCCTTCTCAGGTAAAACCCAGCCATTTCTAAAATTTTCCTAGGTGTCAAAAGTAAAATATGAAACTAGCATTTTCCCTATAAATGATCCAATTTTTTTCTCTTCTTTTGATAGTTCAACTATATTTTCTTCAAATTGAAATTTGGGAAGGGGAATCACATTCACAATCTGATCATTTAATTGCACACTGAAAAGGATCCTAGAGACCATTTATTCTAAAATCCCTTATTTGGTAAATGAGCAAACTGATACTCACAAAGGTAAAATGATTTGCGAGAGACCAGGTCACTCGTGAATGAATATATGCATCAATGAATTTATGAACGAATGAAAAAATATTAATCCCTCAATACCAAACACTTTGTAAAGCAGTAAAAAAAAATAAAAATGAACAATTTTCCCTGCCCTGTAAGTTGTATCCCAATGAGGATGAGGACATCTAGGGAGAGGCATTTTGATCTTAAGTGGTGAGTGAAACTATAGTGGAGTAGAATGAGGCATCCATTCCAGAAACAAAGTCAGTTGATTTGGTCAAAGTTCTAAAACTGGAGTAGTGGAGATATGTTGGAAAGTACGTCCTCTTGATGGGAAAGCCATTTAGCGAAGGGAGTAAAGAGGGAAGTGAAGGATGACTCTAGTCTCTTCTAGACAGGGCAGAGGGACACTATGGTATCAGCATCCAAGAGGGAAAGAATCAAATCTTTAGAGCATAATGTTCTAGGAGAGTGGGAAGTCAAATGTCCTACTGGAATTTAATCTTCCCTATTCCTCAGTTGTGTTCTTGCTTTTCTTATTTGGTGTCTCCAATTGTGCTGTCAACATGATCATATTAAAACCTTAAGAGATAGTGGGTCAACATTTTTTGTGTGTGTTTTGTTCTTTTGCAATAATAATTTGTGTACATATAAAAAAGTCTTCATGTTCAAATGTATTAAATTTTTTTTCCTTTTTCCTCCTTTCCTATTTTTTGTTTCTATATTTTCCAATTCTCCTAGAACCTCAGAAGTTTAGAACTAGAGATTCAAAGAAGGAAGAGAGGGAGAGAGAGAGAGAGAAAGAGAGAGAGAAAGAGACAGAGAGAGAGATCATCCTGATCAAATGAGGACACAGACCTGTCTCCCAACCCTAGTGCTCTTTTTAGTACACCATGTCTCCTCCCTAAGAACTTAAATTTATAATGGACAATGAAGCTTAGAAAGCAACGTCCTTACAAACACTGTGGGAGTGAGGTAATGTTAACAATACCATTTTATAAGTGAAAAGACTGAAATTGAAGTATACCTTGTCCAAAATAAAGGTACATAGTGATTGATAGAGTCAGGGTTTTACTCAAGGTCTTCTGACTTTATATACAATACCATTTGCACTACTCTAAAAGGTTGCTGCCCTGCTACTACAACAAATTGATGCAATGCCTAGTTCTTTATAAATCTGTAGAAGTAGTAGAACCTATAGACTTGTAGACTAGATGATCTCTAAGTTCTTTTCTTCTTCTGAGATTTGATGATTCAGGTAACATGTTGCTGGTCCACACCTGCATTTTGATGTTATATCTTTAAAAAAAAGTTGCTCTGCCATTTTCTAAGCAACAATGAGTGTTAAAATGATTGAACCAAATGATCTGACTTAGCATTATGGTTATCATAAAATAATAATAATCATGGTGCTGCCGCCAAAAGTCTTCCCTTAATTTTGGTTACCCTGAGGTTAAAAAAAAGGCAGCAATGAGAGGGAAAAAGGAATTCCTCAAAGATACATTGGAAGTGGTTTGAATTTAAACTGCTGATTGATACCATAGGAAATCTTATATTCTCCTTTGGCTTACTATCTTTGTAGTAAAGCCAAGTTCTTCAAAAATAGTTAATTGTAGGTTCAATAAAATGTTTAGCTGACAGATGTAAGCCCTCATCATTTCTACACATAATATGTTACAGAAGTCTTTGTTGTTTCAGCACTGTGGAAGAAGTGCTAGGCTGGACAAGCTTGGGCACATCTGAGAAACTTTAAGGGGAAAAAGTCCCAGCTTTAAACATGATGAAAATGTGTATCCCGTGTCAAAAAGCAATCCTCTGTAATTCATTCATTCGTTCAGTAAACAATTTTTTAGTGCTTATCATATTCTCAATACAGTGCTAGATATAGATTTATCCTGTGTATCGAGAGAAGGAAGGTATAAAGGCAGAAACACATTTCCTCACCCATTCACAACTAATGCCTTAGAAGAAGCAATGACTTTGAGACTGTAATGATTTGTCTACTATTTGCTTTCGCACTTCATGCATCATGAACAGAGGACAGTCCCCTCCCTAGAAATCTCCTCCTTCCACCTCCTCCTCAGTTTTACTGTTGGCTTCCGAAGGCCTAACTCATTCTGAGATGCAGTGTTTTGAGTGGCAGAAACCACAGAGGACTGTCCAAACCACAACAAAACATCATTCATATGGGATTTTTTTAAAGAAAAAAAGGCATGAAAGGATTCCTTTTATATTACTTTTAGTTAAAAAGAAAGTCTGCACTCCTTCCCACTCCGGTTTCCTCCCTCTGCTACCCCTGCCCTCCTACATACAGCCTCAATGGAGCCTAGACGGACCAGCTGTCTCAGGTTCTTCCTTTGGAAGACACCCACCAAACCTTTCTTACTGATTAATTGAAAACAACCCTGAATAATGACCTCATTTTTCCAGGATAGTTGCTCAACTATAAAATCTAAATGAATTATATTTGCTCAACTGTGTTACTGTGTTTGCCCTGACATAAGGGCAGGTGCTAATGGGTAACTGTCTCTCATTTTTCTGTTGAAGGAAAAAAAGAAAAAAATCCTCTGTAGTGACTCTTGTATTACACAGAACTGATTTGACAAATGATTGTTGGTAGTACCTTCTGTCAGTTCTCTTGGAACTCTGCATTTTAGTCCAGTCCTTGTTCAAATGGAGAAATTGAGGAACAGAGGAGGGGAAATTGGAGAAAACAGTGGAGTCCTTTGTCTGGAGCCCCAAGGTCCAGATGAAGTCTGGAGAACTCTTAATCTGCCATGTAGTGTGGTTGAAAGGGCCTTGGATCTGGAAGGAATTCTGTCATGACATTTAGTCTCACAAAGATATTGTGAAAATTGGTTACATATAGGAAGTTTTTACTAATGGGGCCTTGGAAACAACAATAGAGCAAGCTAAAAAGTAAATACCTACAGAAGGAGGACAAGGCAAATTGAACTTTCTGGCTGGGACCAAATACCTGTGTGTTTATAGCCCTGTTTTATGAGAGTAAAAAGGCACTCTCAGAGTGTTAGAGTTGGAAGGGACCTTGAAGGTCATCCTGCTGAGCTCTATCATTTTGCAGGTTGGCTTAGTGAGACTCATAGACAAAGTGACCATTGCTTAATGAATAGAATTTTGAAGGACCTCCAATTTATTCATGGTGGAACCAGGGGTAGGATAAAGGTATTCTAACTCCTAGTCCAATGAGATGAAGGGGTCTTAAGTATCATCTGTGGATATTTATTCACCAGGACAGCAAGAACAGAACTGTTCTCTTCTATTCAAAGTGGCTCTGGAAGTTACAGAAAACTGAATCCACCGATATCCTGAATGACAAATTACAATTCACCATAGTTATTTCTTAGAGAGGAGTCACTGTGTGGAAGCAGCTGTGCTATGACCACTGTGGTTGACTTTGGATGTAAACAACTGGCTTAGATTACCTTCCTTCTCATTCTCATGCCAGCTTTGACACTAGCTTTTTAAATGAGGAAGGACCGTGAGTCCATTTTGAAGTCAGTCAAAATGCTGATGTGGTCAATTCCTTTTTCTGCATGGCTTTTTTTTTTTTTTTTTTTTGCCAAGTGGTCTGGAACATGGAAGTGTGACACCAGAAAAAGAGGAAATAAATGCACTTAAAATTTACTTTTCGTTGGTGTGTATTTGTTTCTTTAATAATTTGGCTTTATTTTAAATTGCTATTTGTTTTCCAGAAAGTGTTTCTAGAAACCCTATTTAATAAGCATCTTGTGTCAGGTAGCAAGAGGGAAGATTTGGTAAACACAGTTCAGGATGTTTCTGTTTGGTATTTAGGTGACTCATAGGATAAAGTGCTGGGACTGAAGTCAGGAATACATGAGTTCACTCCAGCCTCAGACACCTACCAGCTGTGTGACCCTGGGCAAGTCACTTAACCCTGTGTACTTCAGTTTTCTCTGTAAAATTTTATCTGTAAAAATTAGTATTAAAAAAGGAATTGGCAAACCACTCCTGTATCTTTGTGAAGAAAATTCCAAATAGGGTCATAAAGAGTCAGACACAATTGAGAAACAAAATTTGAAAGAGTCAGTGTGAATGTGGGTTTCATTTTCCTCATTTATGAAATCAGGGGGTTGTATCAGATAACCTCTAAGGACCTTCCAACTTCTACATGTATGATCCTATCATCATAGAATTTTAGAGTAGGAAGAGACCTTAAAACAAAACTCTCACCAGATGCGGAAATCCCCCTTTTAACATCCTATCCCTGTTTTTCTTGAACACTTCTAGTCATAGAAACTTACTGCTTCAAAATGAAGTCCATTTGACTTTTTATACAACTCCGATTTTTTTTTTTAAATGACAATATCTACTATGTGATGGACACTGAAAGATCTTTAAAAATTCACAAATCACAGGTGGTTCCTGCCCCTAAGGAAAGGTCTGAATTAGAGGGATGTGTAACTTCAATCACTGAGGTGTCTGTGATTTCAAAAATATTGGTATTCCTTCCCAGGATTAGAGAGTATGGTCTATCCAGGTCTGTCTTTTGTGCTTCTTGTTAATGTCTTCCAACCAATTCTCCACAAGAGGTCTCACCACCATGTTAGTAACCTTTCACTTGATCTGTTGATATTTATGTGGACACATTGGTCATCCTTCATTCTTGCTACATGACTGGCCTATCCTTTCATCTGGTCATATATCTCTGTGATGGCACCCTTATGTTACTTTTCCTGTGCAATTCATCATTTGTAATGTGTTTCAGTTAGCTCACATGCCATTGCCCTCTGGCTGACCCCTTAGCTGCAATTCTTAGTAGAACATTATATTTCATGATTCAAAATATTCTTGGGATGATGGTCATGGAAATAAATTTAATTTGATTCAATAAACTTTCATTAAATGTCTAGTATATGCAGAGCATAGGATTCTATTATAGATACCCCTGAAAAAGGGAAACTCGGAAAGAGAGCCAGTCTGCTAGGGAAGATGAGGAGTTGTGTTTGTGACATATCTAGTTTTGAGGTGATATTGAGTCCTTTCAGTAAAAATGTTCAATAAGAATTGGACATAGGAAATTGGAATGTGAGTGACAAGGCAAGACAAGAAATGAAGATTTGACAACCCTCAGATTAGAACTGTTAAGGTTGTATTGCCTTCCCATTAGACTACTGGTTTCTTGAGAGCAGGAATGTCTTTTGCTTTTCTTTGTATGTCTACTACATAGCACAGTGCCTGGCATAGAGTATATCTTTAAAAAATATATATTGATCGATTAAGTGGATAGGGCACTGGATTTGGACTCACAGGATCTGAATCCCAGGTCTGTTACTCACTATCAGTGTTACCTTGGAAAATTATTTAACTTCTCTTGTCCTGAGATTCCTCAATTATAAAATGAAGATCTTGGACTACAAGATCTCTAAGGCCTCCTCCCACGCTAAATCCTACAAAAGCATATCAACAGCTGAACTTTCTGAGGGAGAAGGTATAAAGAGAGGAGAGTGGAAGGCCAAGTAATAAACCTTAGAGGGTGAAAGACTTATAGTGAGTAAACTGGAATGAGAGGAGCCAGCACAGAAAAAAGGAATAAGCAGAAAAAATATCAGATGAATAAGTCACCATCTGCCTAAAGTCAGGAATGAGAAAGGAGAAGTGTCAATATCAAATGTAACAGACAAGAGAGTAGCAACGGAAGAGTGAAAACAGAGAAAAGGCCTGTATTAATTAGGAAATCTTTGGTATTCAAGGACCATCTCTAATAGAGTAATAGGGATGGAAGCTAGAAGAATGTGGTTATGAAACAAAAGAAAATGGAGTCATCAGTGTAGTCCACTATTTGAAAAATTTGTCAGCAAAAGAAAGAAGACATATAGAATGATGGAGGAAGAGTGGGGTCCAGTGACAATTTCCTCTAATTTCCTTTCCTCTCCTCTAAGATGGGGAGGCAGTTAAAAGGGAGAAATCAATTACATTGTATGGAGGGCAATTTTGTGGGAGATCAAGGGCCTAAGGGAGTTACAAAAGTGTGGTAAGAAATGAGATGTAAGTGTTGTTTCAGTTGTGCCAACTCTCCATGAACCCATTTGAGATTTTCTTGGCAAAAAGACCAGAATGATTTGCCATTTCCTTCTCATTTTATAGATGAGAAACTGAGTTCAGTGACTTGACCAGGATGACACAGCTACCATCTGAGGCTAGATTTGAACTTAGATCCTCCTGACTTCAGGTGCAGCACTCTATCACTTATGCCAACTAGCTGCCTCCTGGGTGAAGTGTAGAGGAGGAGGGATAGCTCTTTAGCCAAGACTAAAATGAAAGATGAAAGATTAGATTTAGAAAGATATAGTTGAATAAGAATCAAGGAGGCATAAAGGCGGCTGTAACTTGTTGGAAATAACAGTAAGTTTTAGAGTGAGAAGACCTGGGATTGAAACTATATTCTTCCACTTACTAGTTTTGTGACTTTGGGCAAGTAAACCTCTTTGAAGTGTAAAACAAGTAGTCAAAATGGCAGACTAGCACTCAGGGTATGTGTGTTCATTCGTCGTTGCCGAAGAAGACCATGCCATCGGAGAAATGATGACATGAGTTGCACTTGACTTTGTTTTGACTGAGGGAAGGCTGTGCAGGTCACCAGCCTCACTTCTCCTCCAGAGCCATCTGAATCCAGTGACCAGATATTCATCAGGATGACTGGAGATGACCCAGGATGAGGCAATTGGGGTTAAGTGATTTACCAATGTCACAGAGCTAGTGAATGTCAAGTGTCTGAGGTGAGATTTGAACTCAGGTTCTCCTGACTCCTGTGCTGATGCTCTATCCACTGCACCATTTACCTGCACTCAGGGTATCTACTTTGCTGAATGGGTAAGCTATGGGTTTTATTGTTGCTGTTACCCTTCTCTTGAAGAGGTCCAATGGCATCACAGGGTGATGTCTTGATTTGCTGGTGAATTTCACATACAATGGCATCACCCACAGGAGACTGACATTGTACTCCATTGGCCTGCTTCCAGAAGGAATGACTACCAACACCAGTGATATTTTTGTGATGGTGAATTACGACATCCTTTGTTTCAGTTCTGAAGCTATGGATATGATTCCACAAAGACGAAATAACCTGAGGCAATGTGCTAGATTAGAAAAAGAACGAAAGAAAACACACTTGTGTTAAGAAGTTGCCCATCAGTTGCAATTCAATGGAAGAAAAGCAAGTGGAGTTGGCAGCTCAGCAGAGAAGCCTAGCAGAGAGAAACTAAACCACTGAAGCATTCTGGCATCATTTCCAAACCCAGAGGTATAAGTTGATGCATCTTTAGGTGTATGAGTTGTCTGAGTTATTAATCTTTCCTGTTAGAGTACTAGAAGTCTATTGGACAGTGTGCTGTCATATATATGGGTAGATTTATCCCTATTATTTACCTGCCATTTTGTTTAATTAAATGCCCTTGCCTTGAATTAAGGGATTCTCTGATTTAAGCTGATGCAAAAGAAGATCAGATGAGTTTATAAGCTGTGGCCTTGATACGGAACTGGAGGGTAACCTGAACCTAGGCATAGCTCTTAGCTTGAGTAGGACCCAGGCTACATTTATTTATATTTGTACTATTAGAATTAGTAGACTCACTGGAATTAATGCTCCTTGAGAACAGATAATGTTGATGATGAAAACTGCAAGAAGGGATATTGCTTTTGATCTTGTTTTATTTTCACAAATGTTCTGGAAAAATAATAAAACTGCAGGGCTGATGGGTGCTTGTGATAGGATAAGCCTGCATAACCTGTTCTGCAAGGATGGTGGTCAAGTACATCTTGGCCTCAGGGGAAAAATTAGAAGGGTGGGTATACAACAAACAGCTCAGACCCTAACCTCACTACCTTGCCTATGTAATCTGCATAAGGAGGGAATGTAGGGAAATAAAGTGAAGAATCTGAGGAATCTGACTAACCCTAACTCTACCAGGAAGGACAGAACTCTATAACCTCACTCCTGCCTCAGGCAGGAGTGAGGTTATAGAGTTCTGTCTTGGGTGTTCCCATGAGCACCACACCTGCTTGTTGCTTCTTCTAGAGAAGCATAAAAATAAATATCTTCCTCTGACCCCTCTGTCTCTGAATTCTTTCAGTGAGAATGGGTCTATCACATGGGTCTTCCAGAGGGTACTCTGGGAAGGGAAGCAATAGGTAGTGGAAGCTCATCCTGGGTTAACTCCGTGACCTTGCCTGAGAAACCCTGTGATCCACACAGCTATGCTAAGGTACATATCATGTAGATTCTCCCAGGGCACACTACCCTGCTTGGGAAGTCCTATGATCCCTGGTCATGTTAAGGGGCATATCACATGGATTCTCCTAATCCACTGGAAAGCAGTAGACAGCAGAAGCTAGTCCAGGCTAGCTCCCTGACCCTGCTTGGGAAGTCCTATGATCCCTACAACCACGTTTCTCACAAGATGATTCATAATTAGCACATGATGATGCTTAAATTTTAAATTAAAAAATACAAAATTTAATTAAATTATTTATAAAACAATCTGATCAGGAATCATACAAAAGGACAAGAATAAATGTATATTGACACTGACAAGATGACAGATCCATTGATGTTTTGAAATACAGTATTAGTCTCATTGTCATTTAGGAACATAATACAGTTGATTTGAATGCTCCCAAAGGCATTCAACCAATCAATCACCAAGTATTCATTCAGCACCTAATATAGATATCATATAGGGCACAAGAGATACAAAGACAAAAATATAGAAACTCTCCTCAAGAACTTTTCATTCCTTCAAGAGAGATAATTTGGAGAAACACTAGCAACTTGGGCACCAGGAAAGTCCTGACACAAAAAATAATATGAACTGAGCTTTGGAAGAAATGAGGGACAGTAAGAGGCAGAGGTAAGAAGAGAGGGCATACCAGTAATGAGGAATAGCCTACACAAGAAACAGAGAGTGTTGTGTGTGGGCAACAAAAAGAAGTTCAGTTTGGCTTAACCATAAGGGCTAGAGCATATAACAGGACTGGGAAGGTAGTTTGGAACCAGACTGTCAATGACATTTAATGAATAACGGTGGAGTTTGTATTTGATCCTAGAGGCAACAGAAAGGCATCAAAGTTTATGTAGTGTGAAAATAACACAGGCAGACCTATGATTTAGGAGTATTGCTATGATACTTTGCAATAGATTGGAAAAGGGAGAGACTTGAGACTGGGCTATCAGTTAGGAAGCTATCATAATAGTCCATGTGAGAGATGATGAGGGTGAACTAGGATGCTGGCTATATTGGGTGAAGGGGAGACAGATGGGAGTGATATTGTAGAGATAGAATTGACAAGCCTAGGAAATTGATTGAATATATAGGGGAGGGCTAGTGAGAAGTTGAGGATGGCTCCAGTGTTGTGAAGTTGGGTGACTGGAAGTCTACTGGTGCCCTCAAAAAAATTAGGAATTATGTTTGGAAGAAGAGGAGTGATAATGAGCTCTGTTTGGGATATGTGCTGCCAGGAAGGCTGAAGATGTGAGGAAAAAGGAATCAGTCTGAAACACCTGAATTAGAATTTGCTAGAGAATTAACAAGAGATGTATTAAAGGATTGCTGGGCTGCAATTAGGGAAAAATATATTAGAAACATTCATACTAAGGCTTAATGGGTCATTAGTGCTGGAGAACATTCTATTGCTTGAAGATGACTGCTCTCAAATGAGAGTTTTCCATTCACATGTTTGCAGTTCATGACAGAATTGTCCTCAAAAGATACCATCTTAGCAGTCTAATTAGGGGCCTTAGTAGTTTAATTCCAGGAACAGAATAAACAGAGGATTGTATTTATAGTGTTATGGTTATGGTGCTTAGTGGCTGAAATTATTGAATGGACTTGTTTTTACTTGCAAAAGAAGTTGGAGGGTATGAGTTTATTCAATTCAATAAACATTTAATGGGCACCCACTATGTATGAGGCACTGTGTCAGGGAATGAGAAATGATGGGTATGTGCTTGACTAATTTTGCGGGGCGGGGGGAATTTAAGTTTAGGCTATTGCTCTTCTGTGACTTCTGTGATTATTAATGCTTAGGAAGACATATTATTCCTTATCTGGTTAAGCGAAGGTGTGAAAACTTGGCCCAAACTTAGAGAAATGTTTTGTTGCAATGAGAACTTCCAGTGACCTTTTTTTTTTATTATTCCCCAAATGTTTAATGATTAAAACATGGCATTAGGTTATTAATTAATAAATATTAAAAGTTATGATATGAAATAAAATTACCTGGGTTTTATCTTATCTAGGGTGCAAACTCATTGAGGGTAGAGATGAATTTTAATAGTTCTAGCTTAAAAGGTTTGTAAAGAACTTTAAAGGACAGGTATTATTACTGCCATTTTACATGTGAAAAACCTTCAAGAGGTTAATTGACATGTCAATGATCACATACTTAGTAAACTAGTAAGCTAAATTCAGGTCAGTTTAGAAAACACTTATTGATTGCCTGCCATGTGCCAGGCTATAGACATACTGAAGACTATAGACATACTTAGTAGCTGTGTGTCCCTGGGCAAGTCATTTAACCCAGTTTACTTCCATTTCCTCATCTGTAAAATGAGCTAGAGAAGGAAATGGCAAACAACCCCAGTGCTTTTGCCAAGAAAAACTCAAAAATGGGGTCATGAACGGTGGCACATGACCGAATAACAACAACCTCCAAAGCTCATGGAACTTACATGTATGTGTATATATGTAACTGGAATCAAACAGTTCCCAACATCCTAACCTGTGTTCTGCACTACTCCATTTCCTACACGGTCTCCTGAACATTACGCTTTCTAGAAGTTGATCATCCTATAAGATGAAATCAGTTCAATGCCTATTAATATTCCCTGCTTCTAGGACTCCTCCCTCTCTCTGATTGGAGAGAGTGTGGGGGGTGGATGTGCATTGGAGAGCTCCTTTCTGACAATATATTTAAGTAGGGTGCCTAAGGCAACTATATCATTGCACTGTGTACCCTTATCCCTCTTTTCAGCTTCTTTTTATGCTGTCCCCCATTGGATAATGAGTTCCTTGAAGGTTACTTCAAAAGTAGAGCGGCAGATTTGTGTTTAGATGCATAATTGTTAATGGAATAAATATCTAGTCTCCCAAGAAGCTATCCATTTAGAAAAGAACAATATTTGTTTGCACATAGTATTTACTCAAGAGAAACATGCACACACACATATACATGTCTATATGTATACATATGTGTTTATATATAAATGCTGCTACATAGTTAAAAATCTTACTTTTTAAACACATATGTATTTTCAGTCATTTTTCAGCCATCTTTTACTCTTTGTGACCTTATTTGGGTTTTTCTTGGCAAAGATACAGGAATGGATTGCCATTTCTTTCTCTAGCTCATTTTACACATAACAAAATTAAGACAAATAGGATTAAATGAACTGCCCAGGGTCACAGAGCTAGCATGTGTCTGAGGCTCTGTTTGATCTTATGAAGATGGATCTTCCTGACTTCAGGCCTAGAACACTATCTACTGTACCACTTAGTTGCAGTCTTGTGTGTGTGTGTGTGTGTGTGTGTGTGTGTGTGTGTGTATCCCTTAATTTTTACTTATAAGTTTTTAACCATTTTGTCAACTCATCATCTGAGATATTTCCATTTTGTAGGTAAGATTATAGAAATAGAGAAAGTAGGCATATATTCAGTCAAAGACACAGTGTAAAGAAATCTATGGAAGGAGAGGAATGTAAACTTCCATCCCTTTCATTTTTCCCCAGGTCATTGAGGCACACTGCTGAGTGTGTGTGTGTGTATGTGTGTGTCTGTGTGTGTGTGTGTGTATGATGTGTGTGTGTTGTGTGTCAGAGAGAGAGTATGGCCCATTTTTCTTCCTCTAAATGGTTGCTATTACCTTTCATTTAGGGTCAGGAAGAGGAAGATTTGAATGGGAGGTAATAAGTTCCCTTGACTAGAGAGTTCTTCCTGTCCACTTACTTGGTATATTGTAGATTATTTTCCAAGTATGGAGTGGACTGGATGACTTCTGAATTGCCTTCCTATTCTGACATGCTTTTTTATTTCAAATGAATCAGGTAGACAAGCTGACAGTATGCAATGTACTTCAGAAAGAAATTTCTTTTCAGTTCCCATATGTTTCTTCATTTGATTAATTTCTACAGTTATATCTTCTCTCAATTCCCCTTTATTCACAAAGATGTGGGAGAAAGGTTTGAGGAAAGGTTAATAAAGTTACATGTTTAATATTGTCACCCAACTACTTTTTTTTAATTTAAGAAAGGGCATGGGGGGAATGTTAATGAACAAGTTCTATATATTACATTAAATTGGGGCATGCTGCATTCTTCTTGCAAAACTTGGGAAAGGACACAGTCACAACTGGGGATTCCCTTCTATCCAACGTCCTATTGGTCTACCACTAGCTCTAATTATTGTCAAAGTTTCTAATAATAGGGGACAAAATTGATGAGACTCAGTTATATTTAAAATGTTACCTCTTTTCCTTGCTCCATGAGTCAGAAATCATCCATTGTCCCTCTGTGCTACCTTTCTACTTTATATCTTTCATGGTACTTAGCACATTCTACTAATCAAGCATATTAGGCACCTATTACATGCCTATCCTAAGCATGGGGATATAGTTATAGAGAATGAAAAAAAAATATTTCCATGTGGAAAAATTAGAATATCAATGCATTGTTGGTAGAGCTGTGAATTCATCTAACCATTCTGGAGAACAATTTGGAACTATGACCCCAAACCACTAAGAGGTCTTTATACCAAAAAAATCATTAAAAAAGGTAAAAAGATCCATATGTACAAAAATATTTATAGAAGCTCTTTTTGTGGTGGCAAAGAGTTAGAAATTGAGGGGAAACCCATCAATTGGAGAATGTTGAACAATTTGTGGTGTATGAATGTAATGGAATACTATTGTTCCATAAGAAATGGTGAGCAAGCAGACTTCAAAAAAAACAAACCTAGAAACACTTATATGAACTGATGCTGAAGTGAAGTGAGGAGAACTGGGAGAACACTGTACACAGTAGCAATAATATTGTGTGAGGACTGACTTTGTTAGACTAAGTTCTTCTCAACAATGCAATGATCTAAGACAATTTCGAAAGACTCATAATAGAAGAATGTTATCTATGTCCAGAGAAAGAACTATGAAGTCTGAATACAGATTGAAGCATACTGTTTTCTCTTACGTTGTTTTCTGTTTTTTTTCTTTCTCATATTCTTTCCCTTTTTTTTCTGATTCCTCTTTTAAAACACAACTAATGTGGAAATATGTTTAATGTGATCATGTATATAAACATGTATAGCTTATATTAGATTGCATGCCATTCTGGGGAGAAGGAATGCAGGGAGAAAAGAGGAAATAGAACTCAAAATCTTATAAAAGCAAACGTTGAAAACTAAAAATCAATTAATTAATTAAAATAAATAAATAAAATATGCTTCCAAGGAGCTAACATTCTAACGGGGAAGACAATAATTACCCATATAAATATATATTGAATAGATATAAAAGGCTCCAACAAAAATAAATACATAAAAGTTAAAATAAGGTCCTTTGTGAGGGAAGACGGAAATCAAGAAAGGCATCATCTAGAGCCATAAAGGAAACCAATTATATTGAAATGCAATTGAGAACATATATGTCACAGACTCTCAAAGTTCAGAACCCTACCTTTCAAAGCAAAGTTTAAATTCTAGTGGTAGCGTAGTTAGCTGTGTGTAGTATTATTCACCAGTGATGGTTTATGACAATGGATCATGGAATACTGTGGTGATCTCTCAGATAGTCAATCTACAGGTATAGGTTCTGAGACTCATTATTCCAGCTTCAGTCCACCCTGGCAGTCTGGGACCCCAGAGAGTGACTAGTCAAACCTCAACTGTTGGAGTTCTGGGTGTGGGGATACATAATATGATATGAATTTTCTAATAAGATGTAAATTTCTTTATATAAATATAATTTTTTATATATTTTCTAATAATTAGTAATAATAAAAGTAAATATATTTTCTAATATATATAATGTAGAAAATATATTTTCTAATAATATAGCCCATGAACCTTAAATGGTGTGCTTCTTCCCATGATTATCATTTGATAACAATGAACCAATCCTCTGTTATACCATTTAGAAAGTTCTATTAAGTCAAGTGATAAATGATGAAAACATAAAATCAAAAATGCCCACCTACCCCACCTCCTTTCCTAAGTTAGGAGAGTCCTTGAGACAGTAGACTTAGAGTTAGAGAGCATATGTGGCAAAGAGGTAACAGCTCCTGATTGCTAGCAGTCTTTCCCCACCATTTGTGGAGCCGTCATGATGTTCCCCTTAGATATGATGTAGCTTTTTCCTGGATTCATTATGAAGTCTTGAGACCTTCCTTCAGTATGTCTAGTTTGACCTTGGTTCCTAATATAGACACTACTCTCAGCTGCTACTGTTGCTATTCCAGGGATACTACTAGGACAATGAGAATTCCAAATAGAGACTGATAGGAGAGGAGGGAAATTGAGGCTTTGCCTTTCCCTACTCCCAAGTGATTCTCTTTTGAGAAGTTTATCTGAACCTATTTTTTCCTCTTAGCTGACAGTCACACAGATGCCTTGGTACTTAACTAACTTGCTATCTTATATAAAACCTAAACAATATAATTGATGAACTGCAGTTTAAAGCTTTTGACTGAATACAAGTGTTCTCACCTGACAGGTATCAGAATCAAGGAATATGGCTAGTTATTTTAAGTGGTAAAAGGGGTGACTAATGGACTAAATCAACCCTTACTTTTCTCCCTGGTTTTAACCAACAATGACTTTTCTGTGAGAAGTATAAAGCATGTAAAGAAAATGAGATTACAAGAGGAGATGGGAAAATATTATAGCAAGAATAAAAAGCAGCAAATGCACAGCCTGGCTGTTAGATTGGTCAATACCTTTGAGATATTAAAAGGGCTAGAAAAAGACCCCTAGCATGTTGGGTTGTTCCTCTAAGAAGCATTTATAAAAGGCATAGATGAAAATCACAAAAGATGATCTCCTGGAGGGGGATATGATTTATATTGGTGGAGGAAATAACCTTGATAAAGAAATCGCTAATTCACTTAAGTATCTAAAAGTAATGAGCATTCTCTGCCCTGCTCTTCCAGAGCCAGGCTGACTACAGCTCCCCATCAAAAGACAAAGGGTATCCTGATGCCCTTGAGAGTGTTTCTTTCCTAATGCCCTGGGCTTAGGAACCCAAGAACAGTTTCCCCATTGTTGTCTACTGTGAATGATTCCTTAGTTCCATTTAAATACTAAATATCAACTAGTTTTTACAAAGGGATATAGAGATTAGAGAAGAACAGAAATCACCAGACCCTCACCCTCAGGGGAATATTCCTGCCCTCTCTTGGGAAAGAGTGGGCTCAAACTTAGCTCAGTTTCCAGCAATCATTGTTCCTGCAAAGTTCATGTCTAGATACTGAACAACTGTTGCTTGAGTCTTAGCTACGACTGGGCTAGATCCAGATATATCATTCCTTGAATGTTACTCATGGTTCCTCAGGGCATTGATGGGAAGATTTCTGCTAACTTAGTTGATTCTATCATTCTAGTAGTCTATGGAATGGTCAGATGCTGCAAGACCTCTTCTATGATCTTATGGAACTTACAAGGTCAAAAATCTCCCAATTCTTTCCCTTAACATGGAAAAAGAAATGATGAGGCAAATTAAGAACTCAGGTATATATTCGTGGGTCAAATGTTTGCCTTAGTAGGGATCAGGGGGTGAAGTCATCCCACTTTATGCCATTGTTTCTCACAAGATGCCATTAAGAAAGGAGTCAAACCAAGAGAAGAACAGCCAAATATAGTGGGTGGGTCTAAGAAAAGAGTTTTTTAGCTCCAGATTTTTAATTCAGTGCCTTTTATTTACCCTGTAGTTAAATGAACTGGACCAATTACATAATGTCTCTGCATTCTCCAGTCCCTCTAAATTATTTCCATTACATTACAAACTCCCTGGTCTCTTCTAAACAGTGTAATGTTATTGACACTCTGTCTATGTCATTAGAACCTATTACATAAATGACTGCCCTTTCCTAATCTCTTCTACTCTCTGAGGGAAGGCACCATGCTTTTGCTCCCTTTCTATGAGTTTCATAGTCTCTAAAATGATATTTTATGGTAGATCTTGAATTGGATTGAATATGACTTGTCCCCAAATGCTTTGTAATAATTTTTATTGCCAACCCAAAGGTAGATATTTATTTCCACACTGTCTTGTGGATAACACATACATTATTATTTTTTTTTGTCACACCCCCATTGCCTAATACAATCAATACCTTGCACATAATAGATGTCAAAAATGATCATGAAATTGAACAAAGTTGAATGTACTTTAGATACTGGGTCTAATAACAATAAGCACTGTCAATTTCTTCTGCCTCATTTCCTCAAAGAGGGTAAATCTCTAAAGATTATTTTCATTTGTCTCATGTCTAGATTTTCCCAGCTTATATATAGGCACTAAAAAATGTAATATGTATGAATGGGATAGCCTTTATTTCACCCCACAGAAAAATAGAGAAGACAGAACAAACTGTGGGGAGCCCAGAAAAATAAATAGAAATACATACAGCACTTGAAAAGTCTGTCACTCCCTCCAAAAAATTAACTTGAGTTTATCATTAAAGAAACACTCAGTGTCAATCCATGAGGAACCTAGGACTTCCTCCAGAAGCCAGTACTAGTCTCTCTTGGGCTACAGTAAAACCATACTTTCACCTTGTAGTTTGAATATTCCCCAGAAAACAAAGACACATAAGGGACTTTTCTTTTTTTGCCTGAGTAACTTCCTGGTTCCAAGTAGGCTATACTCAGGAATTATTTGGGATTCCTCTTTTTCCAAAGATCATATTGAAGAAAACTAGGTTTTAAATTTCTAGAATAGAGGCTTTTAACATTTTTGTGCGTATCATAAACCCATCTGACAGTTTGGTAAAGCCTATGGACTCCTTAGAATAATATTTTTAAAATAATTGAAAGATGTGCCAAATTTCAACACAGAAATTAGATGAATTTTCTTCCATCTAAGTCTATGGATGCTTCAGGAGTCCATCTATACAAATGGATCCTTACTGTAGAATTGTTGAACTCAGAATCTTGAGTTTGGAGTTAAACATGAGGCAATTTTCAAGACTGATACTACCCATGAAATCTCCTTTCTTTGCCTAGAAAGCTAGATCCCAGGATTTTTATTCCTAGGAAATTCAAAATTCCTTTTCTTCCATGCAGGAATTAAGGGTTGACAAATAATTTGATGAATTAAATCCTTGGGTCAAACAGATATTTTTATGTCTATCTCTATAATGTGCTTTTGCAAAAAATCTATTAGTGACCCAATTCCTTCCATTTCTTGAGCTAGGAAAATCTACTCTCAGGATTTCTACTTGCAAATTGCATACAGGTCCCTGAAACTCTCAGATGATTCTATCCAAGGCAGCCATTTTAGTATCTGTGGGAATGTGCCTTCCCTCAGGGCAATGCTTACTCTGCTCTATACTGACCTGTCTTTGGAAAAGGGGGAGAGAAAAAAAAAAGGAAACCCAAAATATAATGAATTGATGTATCAGTTTATAGAGAGGGGCATTTTCTGAAAAGAATTCATCCTCCTAACTCCCAATTAGTAAATCACCATGGAGTCATAGTTATTTCCTTGGAACTCCAATTTCTGGAATACAATCAATAGCTCTTTGCATTAGGTACCAGTGAGTACTCATATTCCATGGAGAGGTACCCTTTATATTTCACCAGAAGTTTATGTCCTGTTATCTCATTAAAGTGATTGAAGAATGCAACAAGTTGATTAGGAATTTCTTTGATCAATGTTTTTATAACAGAATAAGCTGCCTTAGGGAGATTTTTATAGCACTGACTACCTAAAAGTGTAGGCTACATAAACTGCTTGTCAAGCTTTGCAGCAGGGATTTATTCATGCTTCGCCTAAAGGTTTGACTAGTTACCTCCTAAAGTCCGTTACAAATGAAAAACATTAAGATTTTTTGTCCTTCAACTGTGCTTAAAATTTTTAAATTTATGAAAAGTCTATAGTCAATACAAATAGTACAGAAGATACCTAGCATATTCTAAGAAAGTATGATTCATGTCAAAAGTAACAATAGCTCACAACTTAATAAAGTTTTTTTTTAATTTTTTTAATATAAATTTATTTATTTAACTTTTTACATTTATTTTCACAAAATTTTGGGTTCCAAATTTTCTCCCCATTTATCCTTTCCTCCCACCCCAATACACCGAGCATTCTAATTTTCCCTATCACCAATCTGCCCTCTCTTCTATCATCCCTCCCTTCCCTTGTCCCCATCTTCTCTTTTGTCCTGTAGGGCCAGATAACTTTCTATTCCCAATTACCTGTATTTCTTGTTTCCTAGTAGCAAGAACAATACTCAACAGTTGTTCCTAAAACTTTGAGTTCCAAATTCTCCCCGTCCTTCCCTCCCCACACATTCCCTTTGGGAAGGCAGGCAATTCAGTCTGGGCCCTATCTGTGTAGTTTTGCAAATGACTTCCATAACAGTCGTGTTGTGTAAGACTAACTGTATTTCCCTCCATCCTATCCTGCCCAACTGTTTCTATTCTGTCTTTTGATCCTGTCCCTCCCCAAGAGTGTGGACTTCAAATTGCTCCCTTCTCCCATTGCCCTCCCTTCCAACATTCCTCCCTCCCTGCTTATCTCCTTCTCTCCCACTTTCCTGTACTGTATGATAGCTTTTCATACCAAAATGAGTGTGCATTTTACTCCTTCCTTTAGTCGAATGTGATGAGGGTAAACTTCATGTTTTTTTTTTTTTCTCAGCTCTCCTCTTTTTCCCTCCACTAAAATGTCTCCTACTTGCCTCTTGAATGAGACATAATTTACCCCTTTGCATTTCACCCTCTCTCCTCCCACTACATTTCTCTCCCACCATTTACCTTAATTTCTTTTAAGATATGGTCCCATCCTATTCAATTCGCTCTGTGCTCTCTGTCTCTGTGTGTGCGTGCACGTGTGCATGTGTGTGTGCATGCATGCATGTACGTGTGTGTGTGCATGTGTGTGTGTGTATGTCTGCGTGTGGTCCCACCAACTACCCAGATACTATAACGTTTTAAGAGTTACAAATATTGTCTTTCCATGTAGGAATGTAAACAGTTCACCTTTCGTAAGTCCCTTACAACTTCTCTTTGCTGTTTACTTTTTCAGGCTTCTTCTCATTCTTGTGTTTGAAAGTCAAATTTTCTTTTCAGCTCTGGTCTTTTCATCAAGAATGATTGAAAGTCCTCTGTTTCATTGAAAGACCATATTTTACCCTGAAGTATTATACTCAGTTTTGCTGGGGAGGTGATTCTTGGTTTGAGTCCTAGTTCCTCTGACTTCTGGAATATCCTATTCCACGCCCTTCGATCCCTTAATGTAGAAGCTACTAGATCTTGTGTTATCCTGATTTTATTTCCACAATACTGGAATTGTTTCTTTCTAGCTGTTTGCAATATTTTCTCCTTGACCTGGGAACTGTGAGTTTGGCCACAATGTTCCTTGGAGTTTCTCTTTTTGGATCTCTTTCAGGCAGTGATCGATGGATTCCTTCAATACTTATTTTGCCCTCTGCTTGTAGAATATCAGGGCAGTTTTCCTTGATAATTTCATGAAAGATGATGTCTAAGCTCTTTTTTTTGATCATGGATTTCAGGTAGTTCAACAAATTTTAAATTGTCTCTCCTGGATCTGTTTTCCAGGTCAGTTGTTTTTCCAATGAGATATTTCACATTCTCTTCCATTTTTTCATTCTTGGTTTTGTTTTATGATTTCTTAGTTTCTCAGAAAGTCATTAGCCTCCCTCTGTTCCATTCTAATTTTGAGAGAACTATTAAATTCAGTGAGCTTTTGAACCTCTTTTTCCATTAGGCTAATTCTGCTTTTGAAAGCATTCTTCTCCTCATTGGCTTTTTGAACCTCTTTTGCCAATTGAGTGAGCCTATTTTTCAAGGTGTTATTTTCTTCAGCATTTTTTGGGTCTCCTTTACCAAGGTATTGACCCACTTTTCATGCTTTTCTTGCATCTCTCTCATTTCTCTTCCCAGTTTTTCCTCCACCTGTCTAACTTGATTTTCAAAATCCTCTTTGAGCTCTTCCATGGCCTGAACCCACTGGACATCCACTTGGGATGTCTGGGATACAGACGCCTCGACCTCCACGTCTTTCCCTGATGTTAAGAATTGTTCCTCGTCATCAGAAATGAAAGGCGGGAACATCTGTCCCTTAAGAAAGTAGCTTTATACTTATTTTTCTTCCCTTTTCTGGGCATTTTCCCAGCCAGGTACTTGACTTCTGAGATTCCTGTCCACCCCGCCTAGATCCGCCCAGCCAGTGCTTGGGGTCTGAGATTCAAATGCTGCTCCCCAGCCTCAGGGCTTTCAGGGGTAGGTGTGGCTGCTATTCAATGTGAGCTTAAGTTCTGGTGCTTGGGTGGGGGCAGGGCCGCCTCCCAGGCTCAGTTCCCTCTGGGTTTATGCAGAGACCTTCTTTAATGGCCCTGAGCTCCTGTCTGCCTGGGGAGTCCTGGGCCACCACTGCTTCTGCTGCCGCCTCTGCCTCCCGAGGGGGCCTGAGTCACGGAGACACCCAGCTCCCCTCTTGGCCAGCGCAGAAGTCTCTCTCACTGACCTGTAGCACCTGTGGTTGGAGGGACCTTCGTGGCCTCCAGAGATTCCGTCCCTGAAGCCTGCTTGGATCTGCTCTTCTGGGATCGTGTGGCCAGGGCAGCGCAGAGCTGGACTCCACTGTCTGGTGCACGATGGACCTTAGGTGCTGGTTTTTCAGGGTCCCTGGAATGGAAATCTCCTCCACTGCATTGGTGCATGGCTTGCTCTGCTCCAGAATTTGTAGGGAGTTCTTTTTACAGGAAATTTATGGGCTGTGGATTCAGAGCTAGCATAAGTGAGTCTTTCTACTCCACAATCTTCATTCCTCCCCCTTAATAAAGTTTTAAGATTTACAATGTAGGCTAACATGGCAGAGTAAGGTAGAAACTTGCCTGAGTTCTCCCAAATTCCCTTCCAAACAACTTTAGAGTATCATCTCAAAACGAATTCTGGAGAGGTAGAACCAACAAAAAGATGAGATGAAACAATTTTTCAAGCCAAGACAACATAGATAGACATCTAGGAAGGTCTGTTTACTGAGCTGATAGTGGAGCATTGTGCAATGCAAGCAACCTGGGCAAACCAGTAGCACGCCTGCCATGCAAGGTAGCAACAAGGACCAGTGGCCCAGCCTGCAAGCTATCGAAAAGGCCCTAAGTACCTGCTGCCCCATTCTCTGCCTCCAGCCCTGATAAAAAATAGCAGTGAGTCCCCACATCCTGGTATAAACCAGTAGTAGGCCCCATCCCAGCAAATGAGTGAAAGTCTTTGGGAAAACTGAATCAACTCCCAGAGCTCTCAGTTCACAAAGGGTAATGGGGCTAGATAACTGCTCAGAAGGAGATTACAGAGGAAACATTGTTGGCAGGACTCTCTATTGCGTTTTCCAAATAGGGACCTAGGTCATAATCCCAAGGTGAGGAGGAGAACTGCCACACTTTAGCAAATGAGGAAGGGGAGCAGAGATCCTGGTCACAGGCCCAGGGTGGAGAAAAAAAAAGTGTGTTCACTCACAGAGCAGAGAACAGGTGAGGAGAGCAATGAATGCACCTCTCCTTAGATCATACTAACTTGCAAGAATAAAAGTCCCCAGGATTAGGTCTGAAAGTAGCAGTATGAGGAAAAATGATGGACAGTGCTCATCTCAACCCCAAAAGCAGAGCCCAACTTTAAAATAAAACTACAAGCCAAGAAATAGGTCTGGGAAATGAGTGGAAAGAACTTAAGAACTTAAATGATGAAAGTTATTGTGACAAGAAAAGTTAAAATGCAAATTCAGGAAGACAAAAATGTCAAAACAGGTACATGTAAAGCCTCAAAAAAAAAAAAAAAATATATATATATATATATATATATGTATATATATATATATATATATATATATACATATATATATATATATATATATATATATATAGTCAGGCCAAAAAAGAACTGGAAGAGCTCAAGAATGATTTTAAAAATAGTATAAGAGAATTAGAAAAAAAATGAGAAAATTAATGAAAGTGATGAAAGAGAATCATAAAAGGAGTCAATAGCTTAAAGGAGGCAGAAAAACATAGAAAAATATGTACAAAAATTCACTGAAGAAAATAACTCTTTAAAAGGCAGAATTTTTCGAATGGAAAGGAAAGTACAAAAGCTCACTGAAGAAAATAATTTAAAAAAAATTAGAATTGGACAAATGAAAGCTAACGACTCCATGAGACATCAAGAAACAATTAAACAAAATCAAAGAAATGAAAAAATAGAAGAAAATACGAAATTTCTCATTGGAAAAGAACGGTTAATCTGGAAAATAGATTGAGGATGGATAGTTTAAGAATTATGGCACCACCAGAGCTCCATGAGCAAAATAAAGAGGCTTGATATCATATTTCAAGAAATTATCAAGTTAACTGCTCTGATATCCTAGAACTAGAGGAAAATTAGAAATGGAAAGAACTCACTAATCATCTCCTGTGAGAGATCTCACAATGAAAACTCCCAGGAATAGCAGAGTCAGATTCCAGACCTCCTAGACCAAGTAGAAAATTCTATAAGCAGTCAAAAAAGAATATTCAAATATGTGGAGCCAAAATCAAAGTAGGGTCCAGACAAACTGATAGTGGCAGATTTGGAAATGGTTCAGCCTAAGGTACCGTGAAGCAGCCAGATAAACAGCTCCTTTCAGATAGTGGAAGTCCTGATGCATGGATTAGGAGTGGGTTGGGGAAGAAATTCTAGAAGGAAGGGAAAACAAGGAACTGCTAGGAAGAGACTTCCCCTAAGGTGTATATAAAGGCAAACCTACCTATCCCTCCTAGGTTCCTTATATAGAATACTAGATTCTAGGTCCCAGGTAAGAGGTACGTGGTTCTGTTTTGGAAGTCCTGAAATCCACACCCTGGGTCCCTGTTAGCTTCTTAAAGACAAAAACTATGAGGATACTCTTTCACAGTTCATGTATACACCCACCCACACACATGCACATGAACATATACATTTATACACACACCTAAATACATGTATATATACATACATATATGTACACACACATATGCACATGTGTGCACATGCACATGCACACATACACACAATGAGAGCTTACCTTTCTAAGGGAAATTAATGTCTGAGTCCCTGCTTTGAGGACAAGAAAGTAGAATCTCTTGGTCTTTTTGTTTATACCAAGAAGTATAATGCCTCTGAGTAATGTGATTAAGGAGGCTCATTCCCAGTCATTGTTGGGCTTGAGAAGATTTGTAGGAAGGCCCACATCTTTTTGTTAATGAGGCACTGATTCTCAAGGGATGTGATGCCCTCTGGCTCTAAAAAGTATATAAAGACTCTGATGTGTGGTTTTACTTTGGACTGTTTGGTAAGAAGGTTTGTATGCCAGATGAGACTCTGGGAAGCTACTAAGCAGTCCCCCGGCTTTGAAAACCCAGATATTGGTGCTTTCTTCTCTGGTAATCATGGTCAGACAGTTGGACCTATCTGTTGAATTGTGACATATGTATTGCTTACTGTCAGAAAATTTGGAAGTACTGTCTGGTGATTTAGATTTTTCTGTATTTTCTCTGAAGTTCAGGGTGCTGACTTTTTCCCCTGAACTAACTGAATGATACGTGTGTTTGATTAAAGTGATTGTCAATCCCTCAAAAACTGCCTTTCCTTTTAGAGCAGATCAAAAGACTCGTGATAGTAAAACCACCCTGTGTATGTTGGGGTGCTTATTGTTACACCAGAGAAAAGAACAGATCAAAGTTCCCTCCCATAGCAGTGGCTATGGAATAGGAACTCACAGCAAATCTGGCCTAGAAAGAAGAAATGTTCTTTAAATCACTGAGGCCCAAGTTCCTCCAATTTAATAGGCACCAGGATCCCTTAGGTATGTTAAATACACTGGCATTTGAAACTCCCCTTCCCTCAACACCAGATAATTCACTTCAACATATTCTATGTTCAAACTAACTGGCTTGTTTGCTCTGCCATGACATCAATATTCTATATCTGGAACAAATTCTCCCTTTGTCACAGGAAAAAAGTAACTAGCTTCCTTTCCAGTTCAGTTCAGGTACTACCTTCTATAGGAAATCTGCATATCCCCTTAACTAGGAATGCTCTCCATCATGTAAGCTCCTAGAAAAAAAGGATAATTTTGTTTTCATTAACCAAATTTTCTATTATAGTGCTGTGACATAGTAGGTACTTAATAGATATTTAATTCCATTAAAAGGCATCATAGATTTTGGATCTATAAGGGGTCTTAGTCATCATCTGGCGCCTTGCTCTTTTAATTTACAGTGGAAGAAACAAACCCTGAGTGCTAAAGTGGCTTGTATAATTTCACATAATAAGTGGCAGAACTTACTGTCTGAGAGGATGAGAAGTTTTCCACACTGATCCACATCCAGAGCATTTTCTCCTATACCACTTCTCTTGAGGAAACAAGCATTGTCATTGACATTGGTTATTAAGAATGAAGTTTCTGGATTAAACACTGAGTGCCATTATTTATTACTGCCTTGGATATCTTTCAGATCCACCCTTGGTCTTTTGTACTATGTCCTAAACTGTAAATGATCAAGAATAAATTACTAAGCAAAGAATATGTTAGCATGTCTAATTGATGTTTTATATTTGTGCCACAGTTTTTAAATTATTCACCCAATGATGGGGGAAAACTGTTTCTAGTTTCTTGTAATTTAAAAAAAGTGCCACTGGAGGGCAGAGTCAAGATGGTAGAGTAGAAACACACAGATATGCTGGCTCTCCCCATACAGCCCATAAAATACCTGTAGAGAGGGACTCTCAACAAATTCTGGAGCAGCAGAAGTGGAGAATAACAGAGTGGAGGAGATTTCCAGCCCAGGGTGACCTGAAAGGCCAACAGGAAATGTCTGTTGCACCAGATGTGGAGCAGAGCCCAGCCAAGCCTTGACTTGTGAACAGGCCTTGGGGGCAGAATCTCCAGTCACAGTAGCAGTGTTTCACAGATCCCTCAACCCACATGTGACAAAGATGAGTGACAGGCCTTTTTTTCAGCTGGCCTGGAAGGGAGAAGGGTGTTCCCATAGCTTGGCCTCAGGCAGCAGCTGCAGAGGCCATATCAGTCAGGCAGCAGCAGTTCCCACATCAGCCCCTACAGGAGCCTGCATCCATTGTTGGATCGTAAAAACCCTGGGGGCAAAGCAGTTGATTCTTACCTCAGTCCTGTGTAGAGGCACTGCAGCAGCTGATATTTATCTCACACTGAATGGTGGCCCTGCCTTTGCAGCTTCTCTGAATTTCAGCCCCCAGTGCTGGCTTGGTGGAACTAGAGGCAAGGTGGTTGTGAAGACATAACTGCTAAGATTCTGGGCACAAAAATCTCTTCTGGCTCCCAGATCAGAGTACACACTTGATTTTGTCACCTTGAAGGAACTGGGATGTTACAGATTCCCAGACTATACCCTACTCTTGACAAAGGATCCAAAAGTCAAGTAACTGGTTGGGAAAATTCCCCAAAAATGGAAAAAATAAGATTACAGATTATTTCTTGGTGAACAGATATCTTCTCCCATCCTTTCAGATGAGGAAAAACATTGCTTACCATCAGGGAAAGACATGAAAGTCAAGGCTTTTGAATCCCAAATATCCAAAGTAAATATTCAGTGGTCTTAGGCCATGGAAGAGCTAAAAAAGGATTTTGAAAATTGAGTAAGAGAGGGGGAGGACAAATTGGGAAGAAAAATGAGAGAGATGCAATAAAATCATGAAAAGTGGGCCAAAACCTTGCTAAAGGAGACCCAAAAAAATGCTGAGGAAAATAACACCTTTAAAAATAAGTTAACCCAATTGGCAAAAGAGGTTCAAAAAGCCAATGAGAAGAAGAATGCTTTAAAAAGCAGAATTAGTCAAATGGAAAAGGAGGTTCAAAAGCTCACTGAAGAAAACAGTTCTTTAAAAATTAGAATGGAACAGATAGAGGCTAATGACTTTATGAGAAACCAAGAAATCACAAAACAATACCAAAAAGAATGAAAAAAATGGAAGAGAATGTGAAATATCTTTTTGGAAAAACAACTGACCTGGAAAATAGATGCAGGAGAGAAAATTTAAAATTTATGGGACTACCTGAAAGGTAGGATCATAAAAAGAACTTAAATATCATCTTTCATGAAATTATCAAGGAAAACTGCCCTGATATTCTAGAACCAGGGGACAAAATAAATATTGAAAGAATCCACTGATTACCTCCTGAAAGAGATCTAAAAAAAGAAATTGCTAGGAACATTGTGTACAAATTCCAGAGTTCCTAGGTCAAGAAGAAAATATCACAAGCAGCTAGAAACAAACAATTCAAATATTGTCAAAATATAATCAGGATAACACAAGATCTAGGAGCTTCTACATTAAGGGATCAAAGGGCGTGGAATAGGATATTCCAGAAGTCAAAGGAACTAGGACTCAAACCAAGAATCACCTACCCAGCCAAACTGAGTATAATACTTCAGGGGAAAAAATGGTCTTTCAATGAAACAGAGCACTTTCAAGCATTCTTGATGAAAAGACCAGAGCTGAAGAGAAAATTTGACTTTCAAACACAAGAATCAAGAGAAGTATGAAATGGTAAACAGCACAGAGATATCATAAGGAACTTTCTAAAGTTGAACTGTTTACATTCCTAAATGGAAAGACAATATTTCTAACTCTTGAAACTTTTTTCAGTATCTGGGTAGTTGGTGGGATTACACACACACACACACACACACACACACACACACACACACACAAACATAGAGGGAGAGAGACAGAGAGCACAGGGTGAGTTGAATATAATGGGATCCCTATCTTAAAAACATGAAACTAAGAGGTGAGAGAGAAATATATTGGGAGGAAAAAGGAAGAAATGGAATGGGGCAAATTATCTCTCATAAAAGAGGCAAGTAGAAGACTTTCAGAGGAGAGAAAAAGGGGGGAGGTGAGAGAAAAAACATGAAGCTTACTCTCATCACAATTGACTAAAGGAAGGAATAAAATGCACACTCATTTTGGTATGAAAACCTATCTTACAATACAGGAAAGTGGGGGAAAAGGGGAGGAGCAGGGTGGGGGGGATGATAGAAGGGAGGGCAGTGGAAGGAGGGAGCAATTTGAAGTCAACACTCTTGGGGAGGGACAGGATCTAAAGAGAGAACAGAAGCAATGGGGGGCAGGATAGGATGGAGGGAAATATGCATAGTCTTACACAACACGACTATTATGGAAGTCATTTGCAAAACTACACAGATATGGCCTATGTTGAATTGCTTCTCTTCCCAGTGGAGATGGGTGGGGAGGGAGGGATGGGGAGAAGTTGGAACTCAAAGTTTTAGGAACAACTGTTGAGTGTTGTTCTTACATACAACTAGGATATAAGAAAAACAGGTAATGGGTTATAGAAATTTATCTTGCCCTAAAGGACAAAAAAAGAAGACAAGGATAAGGGAAACAAGGGATGTTAGAAGGGAGGGCAGATTGGTAGTAGAGATAATGTTTAGTATTTTGGGGTGGGGGGAGGGGAGAAAATTTGAAACTCAAAATGTCATGGAAATGAATGTTGAAAACTTAAATAAATTTTTTTAAAAGTGCCATCTTGACTGTTTTCATGCATATACGGGACTCTTTTAATGTTTTTCTTTTTTTTTTCTTTTTTTTTTTCAAGATAAAAGATGGCCATTTAATTTCTCATTTGGCTCCCTTGGAAATTTCTCTTTTTTTTTTTTTACAATATTTGCTTTTTTCCATTATTCTTTCCAACTACATTTCTTTTTTTCTTTTTTTTTTTGTTTCCTTAAAGTTAAGATTTTTATTCCCCCCCACCGTTCCCCCAATACCCCCCTCCCTCCCCATGACAGCATACAATTCTGTTTAGGTTCTACATATACTTTCCTATTGAGCGCATTTTCACTATATTCATGCTATGTAGTCGAACTAAAATAAATGGAAGAAATCATATAACAAATCAACACATAATACACTGAAACCCACCCACACACAAACATGATCTGCTACATTCTGCAAGTGACTTCCACATTTCTTTCTCTGAGTGTGGAAGGCATTTTGCCTTAGAAGACCGACATTAGGATTTTTTTTTTTTCTCAGTAAGTTCTTGTGTTATTAAAAAAGTTCCAAGTCTACCAGAAAAATCTCTCGCACACTGTGGTCGTTGCTGTGCACAAAGTTCTCCTGGTTCTGCTCCTTTCGCTCAGCATCAGATCATATAAGTCCTTCCAGGCCTCCCTGAAGTCTTCTTGTTCATCATTTCTTATGGCACAATAGTACTCCATTACATTCATATACCATAATTTATTCAGCCATTCCCCAATTGATGGGCATCTCCTTGACTTCCAGTTTTTGGCTACCACAAAGAGTGCTGCTATAAATATTTTTGTACACGTGGGACCATTTCCCGTTTTTATAATCTCTTGGGGATACAATCCTAGTAGCGATATTTCTGGGTCAAAGGGTATGCCCATTTTTGTAGCCCTTTGGGCATAGTTTCAAACCGTTCTCCAGAAGGGGTGGATGATCTCACAGCTCCACCAACAATGAATTAGTGATCCAACTCTCCCACATCCTCTCCAGCATTTATCATTTTCTTGTTCTGTCATGTTTGCCAATCTTACAGGTGTGATGTGGTACCTCAGAGTTGTTTTGATTTGCATCTCTCTAATCAATAGTGATTTAGAGCACTTTTTCATATGATTATAGATATCTTTGATTTCTTCCCCTGAAAATTGCTTGTTCATATCCTTTGACCATTTATCAATTGGGGAATGACTTGGATGGTTATATATTTGAGTCAGTTCTCTATATATTCTAGAAATGAGGCCTTTATCCCCGAGCTTAGCTGTAAAAATTTTTTCCCAATTTACTACATCCCTCCGAATTTTGGTTGCATTGGGTTTGGTTGTGCAAAAACTTTTCAGTTTAAAGTAATCAAAATTATCCATCTTGCATTTCATAATGCTTTCTATCGTTTCTTTAGAAAAAAATTCTTCCCCTCTCCATAAATCTGATAAATACACTATACCTTGCTTCTCCAGTTTATTCATGGTATCAATCTTTATACCTAAATCATGTACCCATTTGGACTTTATTCTTGTGTACGGTATCAGGCATGGGTCTATGCCTAATTTCTGCCACACAGTTAACCAATTTTCCCAGCAATTTTTGTCGAACAATGAGTTCTTATCCCAGAAGCTGGGATCTTTGGGTTTGTCAAACAGGAGGTTGCTATATTCCTTGCCAAATGTGTCTTGAGTGCCAAGTCTATTCCATTTGTCTACCCCTCTGTTTCTTAGCCAATACCAAGTGGTTTTGATAATTGCTGCTTTATAATACAATTTGAGGTCTGGTAGCGCTAGGCCACCTTCCCAAGCATTTCTTTTCATTAGTCCCTTTGATATTCTGGACCTTTTGTTTTTCCAAATGAATTTTGATATTATTTTATCCAGCTCTAGAAAATAATTATCTGATAGTTTAATTGGTATGGCACTAAATAAGTAGATTAATTTAGGTAGAATTGTCATTTTTATTATATTAGCTCGGCCTACCCATGAACAACTGATGTTTTTCCACTTACTTAAATCTGACTTTATTTGTGCAAAAAGTGTCTTGTAATTGTGTTCATATAATCCCTGGGTTTGTTTTGGCAGGTAAACTCCTAAGTATTTTATAGTGTCTACTCTAGCTTTAAATGGGATTTCTCTTTCTATCTCTTGGAGTTGGACTTTGTTGCTAATATATAGGAATGCAGAAGATTTGTGTGGGTTTATTTTGTAACCTGCAACTTTGCCAAAGTTGTTTATTATTTCAAGTAGCTTTTTACTTGAATCTCTGGGATTCTCTAAATATATCATCATAGCATCTGCAAAGAGTGATAACTTAGTTTCTTCTTTGGCTATTTTTATTCCTTCAATTTCTTTATCTTGTCTAATTGCTACCGCTAACATTTCTAGTACCATATTGAATAATAATGGTGATAGTGGGCATCCTTGTTTCACCCCTGACCTTATTGGAAATGCCTCTAGCTTATCTCCATTGCATATAATGCTTGCTGAAGGTTTTAGGTAGATACTGCTTATTATTTTATGGAAAGTTCCCTTTATTCCTATGTTCTCCAGTGTTTTTAATAGGAATGGGTGTTGTATTTTGTCAAAAGCTTTTTCTGCATCAATTGAGATAATCATGTGGTTTTTGTTGGTTTTGTTGTTGATATGATTGATAATGCTAATAGTTTTCCTAATATTGAACCAGCCCTGCATTCCTGGTATGAAACCTACCTGATCATAATGTATTATTCTCTTGATAAGATGCTGTATTCGTTTTGCTAAAATCTTGTTGAAAATTTTTGCATCTATATTCATTAGAGAAATTGGTCTATAATTTTCTTTTTCTGTTTTATCTCTTCCTGGCTTGGGTATCAAAACCATATTTGTATCATAGAAAGAATTTGGGAGTACTCCTTCTTCCCCAATTTTCCCAAATAGTCTATATAGTATTGGAATTAACTGTTCTTTAAAGGTTTGATAGAATTCACTTGTGAATCCATCTGGTCCTGGAGATTTTTTCCTAGGGAGTTCATTGATGGCTTGTTCAATTTCTTTTTCTGAGATGGGGTTGTTTAAGTATTCAATTTCCTCTTCTGTTAATCTGGGCAATTTGTATTTTTTAAAATATTCATCCATCTCATTTAGATTATCGAATTTGTGGGCATAAAGTTGGGCAAAATAATTTCTAATTATTGTTTTAATTTCCTCCTCATTGGAGGTGAGTTCACCCCTTTCATTTTTAATATTAGTAATATGATTTTCTTCTTTCTTTTTTTAATCAAATTGACCAAAGGTTTATCAATTTTATTAGTTTTTTCATAAAACCAACTATTGGTTTTATTTATTAATTCAATAGTTTTCTTAATTTCGATTTTATTAATCTCTCCTTTGGTTTTCATTATTTCTAATTTGGTATTTTCTTGGGGATTTTCAATTTGTTCTTTTTCTAGCTTTTTCAGCTGCATACCCAAGTCATTGATCTCCTCTTTCTCTATTTTATTTATGTAGGCATTCAAAGATATAAAACTTCCCCTAAGAACTGCTTTTGCAGTATCCCATAAGATTTGGTAGGTTGTCTCATTATTGTCATTCTCTTGAATGAAGTTGTTGATTGTTTCTATGATTTCTTCTTTAACTCATTCCTTCTTTAGGATTAAATTATTTAGTTTCCAACTGATTTTTGCTTTATCTTTCCATGGCCTTTTATTACATATAATTTTTATTGCATTATGATCTGGGAAGGATGCACTGATTATCTCTGCCTTTCTGCACTGGATTTTGAGATTTTTATGTCCTAGTACATGGTCAATTTTTGTAAATGTTCCATGTACTGCTGAGAAAAAGGTATATTCCTTTCTATTCCCATTCAATTTTCTCCAAAGATCTATCATATCTACCTTATCTAGAGTTTTATTTACCTCCTTAACTTCTTTCTTGTTTATTTTGAGGTTAGATTTATCAAGTTCAGAAAGAGGGAGATTGAGGTCCCCCACTAGTATAGTTTTGCTGTCAATTTCTTCCTTCAACTCCCTCAATCTCTCCTCTAAGAATCTGGATGCTATACCACTTGGAGCATACATGTTTAGTAATGATATTGCTTCATTGTCTATGGTGCCTTTTAGCAGGATATAGTTTCCATCCTTATCCCTTTTGATTAGATCTATTTCTGCTTTTGCTTTGTCTGAGATTAGGATTGCTACTCCTGCCTTTCTTACATCAGGTGAAGCACAATATATTCTGCTCCATCCTTTAACCTTTATCCTATGTGTATCCCCCCGTTTCAAATGTGTTTCTTGTAAGCAGCATATTGTTGGATTATGGCTTTTAATCCATTCTGCTATCCGTCTCCATTTTATGGGAGAATTAATTCCATTCACATTCACAGTTATGATTACAATCTGTGTATTTCCCTCCATCTTCTTTCCCACCATTTGTGCTTTTAGCTCTGCTATCTCCCTTCCCCTCCTCACTAGTATTTACTTTTCACCACCTTCTCTTGCCTCCTTCCCCTCTTTTTTTACCCCCCTTCCCTTTTACTCCCCTTTACTCTTATTGCTTCTTCCCTCCCTTTTGCCTCCCTCCCCTTTTTTCCCCCTTCCCCTCCCACTGCTTATAGAGCTAGTTAGGATTTTCTACTTAAGTTTATTGTTCCGTCCTTTAAACAAATCCGATCAGAGTACCTCTCACACAATGCTCATCTCCCTCCCCTCTTTCCCTCTACTATGATTTTGTACTTCTTCTTGTGATGTAATTTGCCATTTCCTGCTTCCTCCTTTTCACACCTCCTATTACACTCCCTTCTCATACTTAAATCACATTTTTTATCATGATATCATTTACTTTATACCCATTCCCCCTATGCTTATCCCTTTTATATTTCTTAATAGACGCACAGTTCTCGAGATAAACAGATATCATCTTCCCTTGTAGGGAGGTGAACAACTTGCCCTCATTGAGTAGCAAGTTGTTCCCCACCCCCCCACTGTTTACCTTTTTATGATTCTCTTGAGACCTGCATTTGAAGATCGAATTGTCTATTAAGTTCTGGTGTTTTGGTCAGGAAACTCTGGAAATCCCTTACTTCGTTGAATGACTTTCTCCTTGCCTGAAATGTTATGCTGAACTTTGCTGGGTAGTTGATCCTTGGTTGCAGTCCCAGCTCCTTTGCCTTACGGAATATTGGGTTCTAATTCTTTCGATCTTTTAATGTAGAAGCTGCAAGGTCCTGTGTAATCCTGATTGTATCTCCTTGATATTTAAATTGTTTCTTTCTGGGTGCTTGTAATATTTTCTCCTTCACTTGATAGCTCTGGAATTTGGCAACTATATTTCTTGGGGTTTTGAGTTTGGGGTCCCTTTCAGGAGGGGAATGGTGGATTCTTTCGATGACTATTTTGCCCTCTGAATCTAGTACTTCTGGGCAGTTTTCCTTGATGATTTCCTGGAAGATATTGTCCAGGCTCTTTTCTCCAACCTGGGTTTCTGGCAGGCCAATAATTCTTAAGTTTTCTCTTCTGGATCTATTTTCCAGGTCAGTTGTTTTTTCCAATTAGATATTTTACATTTTCTTCTATCTTTTCATTCTTTAGATTTTGTTTGACTGATTCTTGCTGTCTCATTGAGTCGTTAGTTTCTACTTGCCCAATTCTAATCTTCATCACATTGTTTTCTTCTGTTAACTTTTGTATCTCTTTTTCCATCTGCCCAATTTTTCCTTTTAATAAGCTATTTTCTCCAGTTAATTTTTGTACTTCCTTTTCCATTTGGCCTTTCAGGAATTTATTTTCTCCAGTTAATTTTTGAACTTCTTTTTCCATTTGTTCAATTTTCCTTTTCAGGGAGATGTTCTCATCAGTGAATTCTTTCTTAATAATTTTAAAATCATTGGCCAGTTTATCTTCTATTTCCTTCTTCAGCTGTTCCAGGAGAGCTGCTTGTATTTGCGAGTAGTTCATAGTCCCTTCTGAAGTTTCAGATGGAAGTACAGTCTCAGCTGTGACCTCTTTGGGGCTTGTGTTTAGGTCCTTATCCCCATAGAAAGATTCTATGGTTCTTTCGGCCCTCTTCTTTTTCCTATTCATGATTTTGATTGAGTGTTGTGGCTTCTGGTTCTTTCAGTCAGAAGCTGGAGAACTTTTTGCTGAGCTGATGTGTGAAAAAGCTAAAAGCAGGTATTTGGTGTTTCCCTGATCAGCCCTGGGTTTAGCTTGTTAAGTGTGGGAGAGGAGTGGTCTGGTCCCAGGAGATTTCCTTAGCTGAATTGAGGCAAAGGCAAGCTCAGGGGCTGTTAATCCCAACTGCCCTATTGTCTTTCTGATTCCCCTGGACAGCTGAGGCATGCCTAGATGCTAATGCGTGTTCCCAACCCTCCTGGGGCTCCTCTCCTGGTGCTGAGGCTTGCCTGGGTCCTAGTGCGAATTTTCTCTGCCCTGGGTCCTCTGTCTTTCCGGTTTGCCTCTGCCACCGTATGAGGAATCCCCCTTAGCTATTTTCCTCCTCTCAGGTGTTATGAGACTATTGGTCTCCTTCTTCTAATTCTACTGATCTGGGATTTTTCTGGGGAGATATTTTATGGTTCTTTCACGGTCATCAAGGGGGAAGAGAGAGCATTAGCTGATTACTCCGCCATCCTGGCTCCTGGAGGTTCAAGTTAAGTGACTTACCGGAGCCTGATCTTCGGGCTGAAGGTCCCAGGAGCTGCTGCGCTTGATATCTGGCGCTCCGAGGCTCTCACTGACTCGGCCCGGCCCGTCTCCCGCCCCGGGTGCTGCTCCTCTGGTTCCGCCTGCCACTCAGGTTTCTCAGATCTCCTCTGCTCCGCTGCACTGGCCGTGCTGCGCTGGCCACACTGCGCTGTGTGCTGTGGGCTCACCCCCGTGGAACAGATCCTTCCCGTGGACCTTCCAGTCCAACCTGAGCTCCAAATCCATCACCGTATGTCTCCCACTCAATTCCGCACCTCCAAAATTTGGTCAGATTCTCCTTTCAGAGGTACCTGGAGGAGTTTGTCCCAGAGCTCAGGTGAGTAGCTGCTCTCACTCCTCCATCTTCTAATGTTTTTCTTAACCTCCTTAAGATATATGTCTAGCATTGTATATCTGGTTAGATAACAGGTTTCGAGGTTTTAGTCAGTATTAAGCAAAATCTCAAATAGTTTTCCAGAAAAATTGAAAGAATTGATAGTCAAACCAATGGTTTGTTAGTATGCCTGTCTTTCCACAGTTCCTCTAAAATTAACTATTCTCATCATTTTTCTTGTTAGTCATTGTTATGGTTTGAATTCAAACCTAGTAATTGTTTTAATTTGAATTTCTTTTAAATGAATGATTTAAGGTAATATTTCATATACTTTTAGTTTTAATTCTTCCTGTGAGAAGTATTAATGTCCTTTGACAACACATGTGTGTATGTGTGTATACACTGTATGTTCTGATATATATGTGCATATTATATACAAAATAAAATTGGTAAGATGCAAAATGTTTTTCTCACTCGTAATTCCCTAGAGTTCTGTGACATTTTGTATTGACATATCAATTAAAACTTAATCCTGACAATATTCATTTTTCATAACACATAAAATCTATGATACCATAAATACTGAATAGAAAATAAAATTTTAAAATATATCATGTTTTTAACTGGAATCTTTTTCTTTCACTGTGTCAGGCAGTTGTATAAAGGAATTGTACTATATATTCTACTGATTTAAACCTCTCTTCTTTGGTTTCCCTCTGAAAACCAAGTGAGAGATTTCTGGAAACTTAGTCACTGCTCTTGGAAGACACAGAGACTGATGAGGTCTTAACATCACCTTAGAGCCTAAAGGACTTGCACAATGTTTTGGGGGCATAATTTCACCACAAACTTGAGTTCTAAAAGCAAACATTGAAAATATGCAACAAATTCATGCAGAGTTTGTTGCAGTGGTAAGGGGAACTGGAAAAATGAAGTACCTAATAAGACACAAGATGCTCCACAAACTTGCACACATTTTGCTTTTCATTTTTTCTCTACTCCGTATAGCCACAAATATGCACAGTTGTCAATGAGAAAGTGAAAATGTGGTTGCTAACAAAATCATGAAAATGCTTACTTGACATTGTAGAAGTTAAACAATTAAATGTTAAAGATTGACTATATACACTATATGCAAAATAGATTTTCATCTTATATTTCTGTGTTAGCTCCTCATGTCTTGAGTATTATACTTATAGGAGAGATATTTCAAGGAATATTTTTCTCTATTCAACAACTTTCCTTCTCATCCTGGTTGCATGTATTTTGTTCATATAAATATTGTTGGGGTTGGAGCCAAGATAGCAGAGTAGAAGGATGGACCTGCTGAAGTTCTCCCATTGTAGCCCATAAAATACCTGTAAAAAATGACTCTAAACAAATTCTATGGTAGCAGAAGCCACAAAATGACAGGGTGAAAGGGATTTCCACCCCAAGGCAGCCCAGAAATTCAATAGGAAAGGTCTATCACTTCGGTCTCAGAACAGAGTGCAGCACAGCCTTGGCTGCGCAGCATGGCCTAGAATGGACAGGAGCAAATTTCAGGGCAAGGAGTCACAGGCAGCAGCTGCTGTTTCCATATTTCTCAACACACAAATGCCAAAGACAGCTTCAAAAGTCAGTGAGAAAACTCTTTCACCTGTATGAGAAGGGAGCTGAATCAGGCACTTACCCAGTCCTAGGGTGGCAGTTGACACTGTTTCAGCAGAGTTCTCACCTAAAGACCCTACAAGAATTGAGCAGCTGATCTAGATCTCAACTACGAGTGGCAGTCCTGGGGTGAGGAAGATCTCTGATGTGTTGGAGCTGGTGGCAATAGTGGAGAGGGAACCCTACACACAGACCCTAGGCAGAAAAAGTTGTGGTTGGTTCCAGACAAGAGCACAGTCCAGGAGAGGGGTAAACTGCTCTTCCTTGATTGTGCCATCTTGGAGGAAGTGAGAACTTACAGGTGCCTAGAATATACTCTCCACTTGACAGAGGACTCAAAAGTCAAGTAACTAGCTGGGAAAATGCCCAAAAATGGAAAAAAATAAGACTATAGAAGTTCATTTTCTAGGTGAATGGGTATCTACTTCCATCCCTTGGATGAGGAAGAGCAAAGCATGTCATCAGAGGAAGACATGAAAGTCAAGGCTTCTGCATCCAAAACTTCCAAAATAAATATGCAATGGTCTCAGGTCATAAAAGAGTTCAAAGATGATTTTGAAAATCAAGTAAGAGATGTGGAGGAAAAAATGGAAAGAGAAATGAGAGAGATGCAGAAAATCATGAAAAGTGGGTCAAGGAGGAGGCAAGATGGAGGAGTAGAAAGACTCACGTATGCTAGCTCTGAACCTACAGCCCATATATTTCCTGCAAAAAGAACTCCCCACAAATTCTGGAGCACTGCAAGGTGCACAGAAACACAGTGGAAAAGATTTCCATTTCAGAGAGCCCTGGAGAGCCGTCCCCAGGGGTCTGTCATGCTCCGGAGAGTAGAGCTACCCCTGTGCTGCCCTGGCCGCACGGCCCCAGAGGAGCAGATGTGAGCAGGCTTCAGGGACGGAACCTCCGGTGGCCGGGAAGGTCCCTCTGCCCACAGACGCTACAGGTCAGTGAGAGAGACTTCTGGACTGGCCAAGAGGGGAGCGGAGTATCTCCGTGTCGGGCCCCCTCGGGAGGCAGCGGCAGAGGCAGCTGTGGCAGCCTGGAACTACCAGAGCAGCAGGCAGAAGTTCAGGGCCATTACCGAAGGTCTCTGCATAAACCCCCTGAGGAAACTGAGCCTGGGAGGTGGCCCTGCCCCCACCCAAGCATCAGAACTTAAGCTCACATTGAATAGCAGCCATGCCTGCTGCAGAAAGCCCATTTGAATCTCAGACTCCAAGCACTAGCTGGGAAGATCTAGGCGGGGTGGTCAGGAATCTCAGAAATCAAGCAACTGGCAGGGAAAATGCCCAGAAAAGGGAAGAAAAATAAGACTATAGAAAGCTATTTTCTTGGGGGACAGATGTTCCCACCTTTCAATTCTGATGACGAGGAACAATTCTTATCATTAGGGAAAGACGTGGAGGTCGGGGCCTCTGTATCCCAGACATCCCAGGTGGATGTCCAGAGGGCTCAGGCCATGGAAGAGCTCAAAAAGGATTTTGAAAATCAAGTTAGACAGGTGGAGGAAAAACTGGGAAGAGAAATGAGAGAGATGCAGGAAAAGCATGAAAAATGGGACAATACCTTGGTAAAGGAGACCCAAAAGCTGAAGAAAATAACACCTTGAAAAATAGCCTAACTCAACTGGCAAAAGAGGATCAAAAAGCCAATGAGGACAAGAATGCTTTCAAAAACAGAATTAGCCAAATGGAAAATAGGGTTCACAAGCTCCCTGAAGAGAACAGTTCTCTCAAAATTAGAGTGGAACAGATTCTAGAACCAGAGAGCAAAATAAGTATTGAAGGAATCCATCGATCACCGCCTGAAAGAGATCCAAAAAGAGAAAATACTAGGAACATTGTGGTTCTAGAATCTCAGGCAGTTTTCCTTGATAATTTCATGAAAGATGATGTCTAGGGTCTTTTTTTGATCATGACTTTCAGGTAGTCCCATCATTTTTAAATTGTCTCTCCTGGATCTATTTTCCAGGTCAGTTGTTTTTCCAATAAGATATTTCACATTCTCTTCCATTTTTTCATTCTTTTGTTTTTGTTTGATGATTTCTTAGTTTCTCAGAAAGTCATTAGCCTCCATCTGTTCCACTCTAATTTTGAGAGAACTATTCTCTTCAATGAGCTTTTGAACCTCTTTTTCCATTTGGCTCATTCTGCTTTTGAAAGCATTCTTGTCCTCATTGGCTTTTTGATCCTCTTTTGCCAATTGAGTTAGGCTATTTTTCAAGGTGTTATTTTCTTCAGCATTTTTTTGGGTCTCCTTTAGCAAGGTATTGACCCGTTTTTCATATTTTTCTTGCATCTCTCTCATTTCTCTTCCCAGTTTTTCCTTCACCTGTCTAACTTGATTTTCAAAATCGTTTTTGAGCTCTTCCATGGCCTGAGCCCGCCCGACATCCACCTGGGATGTCTGGGATAGAGAGGCCCTGACCTCCACGTCTTTCCCTGATGGCAAGCATTGTACTTTCATCAGAAATGAAAGGAGGATGGAACATCTCTTCCCCTATAAAGTAGCTTTCTATGGTCTTATTTTTCTTCCTTTTCCTGGGCATTTTCCCAGCCAGTTACCTGACTTCTGAGATTCCTCTGCACCCCTGCCTAGATCTTCCCAGCTAGTGATTGTGGTCTGAGATTCAAATGCTGCTTCCCAGTCTCAGGGCTTTCTGTGCCTGGAGCCACTGCTATTCAATTCTGGTGCTGGGATGGGGGTAGGGCCGCATCCCAGGCTCAGTTCCCTCAGTGGCTTTATGCAGAGACATTCGGTAATGGAGCTCCTGCCTCCTCGGGGAGTCCTGGGCTGCTGCTGCCTCTGCTGCTGCCTCCCGAGGGGGCCTGAGTCATGGAGACACCCCGCTCCCCTTTGGCCAGCCCAGAAGTCTCTCTCACTGACCTGTAGCGTCTGTGGGTGGAGGGACCTTCATGGCCGCCGGAGATTCCGTCCCTGAAGCCTGCTCGGATCTGCTCCTCTGGGGCCGTGGGGCCAGGGCAGCTCAGGTGTGGGCTCTGCTTTCTGGGGCGCGACGGACCCCTGGGGATGGCTCTCCAGGGCTCTCTGGAATGGAAATCTCTTCCACTGTGTTTCTGTGTGCCTTGCAGTGATCCAGAATTTGTGGGGAGTTCTTTTTACAGGAAATGTATGGGCTGTGGATTCGGAGCTAGCATACGTGAGTCTTTCTACTCCACCCCAGCTATTTTATTAAAGGTGTTGATTGCCTTAATTCTGACCAGGGTTTTTAAACTTCTTGCTGCCCAGACCTTGAGATCATATAATCCACAGTTATAACCAGGAAATGATCAAGGGCCTGGTGGTATTATTTTTTTAAAAAGCTGAGTATGTCAGTGAGACTGAGGAAAGTTTTCTATTATGTTCTCTCAACAGTCTTTCCTAGAGATGCACCCTAATAGAAAATCAAACTGTTCTAGACAACTCTTTTGTTTTATCCATTGTTTTAGGAGCATAGTCTTCCTTTGTGGAGCTTTAGTTCTGCCCATTCTGTGGGAGTTCTGCCCAAAGAACTATAAATTTTGATAGCTGAAACCTTGCAATATATCTTGGGGTTTGGGTTCTAGATTGCTTTCATAAAGATCATGCCTTAAATCTAAATCACTCTGGCTCTCATTGACTGGCCAACAATAAGTCCAAGCCTCACTTAGTCATTGTTTGGGCCTAGATGGCTCAGAGTGAGTATAAATAGCAATTATTTCTTTTTAGCCCTAAACTCTGACTGTCTTCCCCTCCCAGAATGTTTTTTTTTCTTGACTGTGTAAAAGAGGTCATTTTTTTGTCTCATTTTTTACCTAGCCTTAATCAATGAATGGGGGTTGTCTCAGTCAAACTGAGACCTGTCAAAGACCTTAGCTTAAAAAGGCCAGGGTCTCCCATTATATCCAGAGACATCTCTAGTATTCCCAGTGGACCTAGTTGGCTCTGGAAGAGAAAGGGAAGGAGCGGACTTTGTGCAGTCCTTCCTCATTTAAATCCATTTCATTTACAAATCACGGCATTGCCTTCTCCTGATGTCATGATCCTCTTGGAGAAGGAAGGACAAATGCCAAAAAGTATTTTGCCTACCAGGCTCTATGAAAACTTCTTTAGCTCTCCCTTTTCAGAATACTATGCAAATTTTGACAAGTGGGACAGAAACACATGAACTAGACAAATGATTTGCAGTCATACTGAAGGATCTGTGAAAAAGTTCCTCTGTGACATGTCAGCCCAGCCCAGCACATCTTGTTGTGATTAGATTATAGGGCTTGGGCTGTGCATCCTGGGCTAACTGAGCTCCTTTCTTTATGGAAAGTTAAGTGGCACAGAGCCAAAGAGGGAAATAAGTTCAGCTAAATAACTGCAGACTGTAACATAGGATCCTTATATGCTGGATCCTCTCTCAAAGACTGTGCTTCAGTCACAGAAAGTTTATGGCTTCCACATGTTTCACCAAGTCTGAGAATCTCAGTACTGGGCTCACCTGCCTTCAACAAATGCAAGAACTAGCCAAGATTTAGCATGATTAATCCAGTAGCCTGACTTACTTTCTTTTATCATAGTATTTAGAATTTCACTTCTCATTTTTTACCACACTTCTCAGTATAAGTACACAAATGATCCCTCTTCTCTGAGTTTCAGTAACTTCCTCTCAAATATCATAGAAACTGCATCATATTAGGAGTTAACCAAGCTTTTAATTTAGGATTTACCACTAATTATTCATTTCACTTTAGGCAAATGACCTCAACTCTCTGGATCTCAGTTGCTTTATTTATTAAATTAAAGGTCTCAAGTAAGTGATTTCTAAAACCCATTTTTGCTTAAAATGTCCATCTCTATGGTCTCTATGATCCTTCTCTTTCTCAGATGTTCTGGGAATACTGAATGTTTGTCAAATTCCAACTGATAGAAGAAGGCTTTTTCATGGTGATTCATCCTAAACTCTCATTAGATTGCATACTCCTTGAGAACATGAACCATATTTTGTTTATCTTTGTTCTTCATGAAAGCCCTAGTCTAGAATATACCTCCTCCTCACCTCCATCTTTTTGAATCCCTAGCTGCCCTCATTTCCATTCAGGTGCACAACAAACAAAAAATATATCCTTATTCTCCTATTTTTTATTGTTATCTAACTGATAAACTTACCTTTGCAACCCCATCTTGGGTTGACGGTAGGTAAGCTTCTCCTTCATGGTAGGGAGAGGAGAGGTGTTTGGGGTGTGGAGGTTGACTGATGAACTCAGTGGTGAGCATGCTACATGGAAACAGTGCTCCTAACACAAATTAAATCTAACACGAACAGCCCTCTCTGGCTTAAAGAATAGTATTCCTGGACAAAATTTGCTCTTTACCTGAATACCTGCCTTGTTTTGCTGCTGGCATCTGATGAACATATCAACTGTCCCCTTCCTCCTTCTTCTCCTTTGGCAACTCAATAATTTGTAAATTGATACATGTGGGAGGAAAGGGTCAAGGGAAGAAGAGAAAAAAGAATCAATGAGAATGATAGTCTTTTTGTGACTCTATAGGAAGACTTCTCTGGTAAAAGAAAGTGTGGGTGGGGAGTTTCAACATTTTTTATTTGGCCAATCTCACTTTAATCTTGTCTATTTTTATTAAAGGTACCATCACCATTCCAATCACCAGGGTTTTCAATCTGAGTCATCCTTCACTCTCCCCATCCCCCTCCCCCTCACCCATTCAATCAGCTGCTAAGCCTTCTATATTCTTTATTGACAGTATCTCTCCACTTATTCACATTCTCTCCACTTAAAGGGCTATTACCCTCCTTCAAGGCATTAGCATCTCTTATCTTCCTAATTTGATTCCTGAATTCTAGTCTTTTCCCTTTACAATCCACTCTCCACCCAACTACCAAAATAAACTTTATTAAAGTACAAGTCTGACCTTGTTACTTCCTGTTCAAGAAATTACAATAGTACCCTATTGTTTTCAGGATAAAATATAAATTTCTCACCTTGGTATTTAAAGTTCTTCATCATTTGGCTTCAGTTTTCCTTTCCAGGCTTATTGAACATTCCCACTCTTAATTCACTATATGTTCTAGGCAAACAGGGCTATTTTTGTTCCTTTAACTTAACCTTCATTTCTTGCCTTTTTGCCTTTGATCATGATTTCCTTCCTTAGATGTAAGCACTGAAATAGATGAAGAATCTTTATGATTCATCTGTCTTTAAAAAAAAACAAAAACAAAACTGATATAAAGGATAGCTATCCGTGTGTGAGGGTGGTAAAGTATGTTTTCAGAAAAGAAGGTGATGCAAAACAAAATATATAAACATGATACTTTTAGAATCATTGTAAAAAAACATTAACAGGATTTGAGTTAATTGATTTCCTTAGAAAAGTCATTTAGCTGTGTTAGGGAGTTACTGCAGTAAGTCAAGCATAAGGTGATTAGAACATGTAGCATAATGGTAACAGCAGAAAAGGAAAAGAAAGAATAGATGGGAGAGATATAAAAAAAAGGCAGGGGGATGACCTTGGTAACTGATTAGATACAAAAACTGAAGGGAAAAAATGAGCCAAAAATGACTACAAAATTTTGAACTGAGGTAACTCAAAAAGTGATGTTTTTGACAGGAATAAGTAAATCAGGAGGGAGAGCTGATGGGTGTGTGTAGGATATTACAGATGCAAATGACCTTTGCTATGATCCCTTGCAACATTCTAAAGTGATGAAGACACTGTAAGAGACAATGTACTTTTTGGGGGGATAGATGGCTATCTTATATTACCAATATACAGTATTTAAAAAATGTTTCCACATTTGTCATGCTCTGAAAGAAGAATCCGAACAAGAGAGAAAATACCACAAGAAAGAAAAGAGAAAATAATTAGGATAGCATATTTCATCTTCAGTGTTTTGGAATTGTCTTAGATAATTGTATTGCTGAGAAGAGCTAATTTTTTTAGAGTTGATCATCATACAGTGTCACTGCTACTGTATATAATATTCTCCTGGTTCTGCTCACTTCACTCAGCATCAATTCATATAAGCCTTTCTAGGTTTTTCTGAAATCTGCCTGCTCATCTTTTCTTACAGAACAATTTTATTCCATTACATTCATATACCACAAGTTGTTCAGCAATCCCCAATTGATGAGCTTTTCCTCAATTTCCAATTATTTGCTACCACAAAAGGAGCTGCTATAAATAATTTTTGTTCACATAGTTCCTTCTGCCTTTTCTAAGATCTTTTAGGGATACAGACCTAGTAGGGGTATAGCTGGATCAAAGGGTATGCAACAGTTTGATTGCCCTTTGGGCATAGTTCCAAATTGCTCTCCTGAATGGTTGGATCAGTTCACAACTCTGCACACAATGCATTGGTGTTCCAATTTTCCCACATCTTCTCCAACATTTGTCATTTTCCTTTTGTGTCATATTAACAATCTGATAAATATGAGGTGGTACTTCAGAGTTGTTTTAACTTGCAATTATCTAATTAATAGTCAAAAAAAGAATTTTTTTACATAACTATAGATACCTTTAATTTCTTCATATGAAAGCTGCCTGTACATATTATTTGGCCATTTATCAATTGGAGAATGCCTCGAATTCATATAAATTTGACTCAGTTCTCTTTACATCTTAGAAATGAGGTCTATCTCAGAGACAGTGGCTATAAAAATTGTTTCCCAGTTTTCTATTTCCCTTCTAATCTTGCATTGATTTTATCTGTACAAAACCTTTTTTAATTTGATGTAATCAAAATTATACATAGGGAATTTCATAATGTTCTCTATTTTCTATTTGGTCATAAATTTTTCCCTTCTCCATAGATCTGACAGGTAAACTGTCCCTTGGTCTCCTAGTTTGCTTATAGTATTAGCCTTTATATATAAATCACGTACCCATTTTGAACTTATCTTAGTTTACAGTGGCAATATACTTTAATGGAAAGACTATGGGGGGAGGAGCCAAGATGGTGGAGTAGAAAGACTCACATATGCTAGCTCTGAACCCACAGCTCATACATTTCCTGCAAAAAGAACTCCCCACAAATGCTAGAGCAGTGGAACCCATGCAGCAATGGAGTGGAGGAGATATCTGTTCCAAAGAGCCCTGAAAAACTGGCACCAAAGGTCCGTCGTACACTGGACAGTGGACCCCAGCCCTGCCTGGGCAGCATGGCCCCGAGAGGAGCAGATCTGAGCAAGCTTCAGAGATGGAACATCCGGCAGCCACAAAGGTCCCTCCACCCACAGGCACTACAGGTAAGTGAGAGAGACTTCTGGGCTGGCCAAGAGAGGAGTCAGGTGTCTTCATAACTCAGCGCCCCTAGAGAGGCAGCAGCAAAGCCGGACTCCCAAAGCAGACAGGAGCTCAGGTCCATTACTGAAGGTCTCTGCATAAACCCCTTGAGAGTACTGAGCCTGGGAGGTGGCCCTGCCCCAACCTGAGAACCTGAATTTAATCTTACCCTGAATAGCAGCCCTGCCCACTGCTGAAAGCCCTGAGGCTGGGGAGCAGCATTTGAATATCAGACCCCAAGCACTAGCTGGGCTGATCTAGGTGGGGGTAGAGAGGAATCTCAGAAGTCAAGTAACTGCCTGGGAAAATGCCCAGAAAAGGGAAAAAAAATAAGACCATAGAAGGTTACTTTCTTGGTGAACAGATGTTTCCTCCTTTCCTTTCTGATGAGGAAGAACAATGCTTACCATCAGGGAAAGACATAGAAGCCAAGGCCTCTGTATCCTAAATATCCAAAATAGATATCCAGTGGGCTCAGGACATGGAAGAGTTCAAAAAGGATTTTGAAAATCAAGTTATACAGATGGAGGAAAAACTGGGAAGAGAAATGAGAGAGATGCAAGAAAAGCATGAAAAATGGGTCAATACCTTGCTAAAGGAAACTCAAAAAAATGCTGAAGAAAATAACACCTTGAAAAATAGGCTCACTCAGTTGGCAAAAAAGTTCAAAAAGCCAATGAAGAGAAGAATGCTTTCAAAAGCAGAATTAGCCAAATGGAAAAAGAGGTTCAAAAGCTCACTGAACAAAAAAGGTCTCTCAAAATTAGAATGGAACAGATGGAGGTTAATGACTTTCTGAGAAACCAAGAAATCACAAAACAAAACCAAAAGAATGAAAAAATGGAAGAGAATGTGAAATATCTCATTGGAAAAACAACTGACCTGGAAAATAGATCCAGGAGAGACAATTTAAAAATTATGGGACTACCTGAAAGCCATGATCAAAACAAGAGCCTAGAAATCATCTTTGATGAAATTATCGAGGAAAACTGCCCTGATATTCTACAACCAGAGGGCAAAATAAGTATTGAACGAATCCATCGATCACCACCTGAAAGAGATCCAAAAAGAGAAACTCCTAGGAACATTGTGGCCAAATTCCAGAATTCCCAGGTCAAGGTGAAAATATTGCAAGCAGCTAGAAAGAAACAGTTCCAGTATTGTGGAAATACAATCAGGATAACACAAGATCTAGCAGCTTCTATATTAAGGGATCGAAGGGTGTGGAATAAGATATTCCAGAAGTCAAAGGAACTAGGACTAAACCCAGCAAAACTGAGCATAATACTTCAGGGGAAAATATGGTCTTTCAATGAAACAGAGGACTTTCAAGCATTCTTGATGAAAAGACCAGAGCTGAAAAGAAAATTTGACCCTCAAACACAAGAATGAGAAGAAGCATGAAAAAGTAAACAGCAAAGAGAAGTCTTAAGGGACTTACCAAAGGTGAACTTTTTCCATTCCTACATTGAAAGACAATATTTGTAACTCTTAAATCTTTTCAGTATCTGGGGAATTGGTGGGACTAAACACACACATACACACACATACACGTACACACACATGTACATGCTTGTGCACACACATACATACATGCATGCACACACAGAGACAGAGCACAGAGTGAATTGAATAGGATGGGGTCATATCTTAAAAGAAATTAAGGTAAACGGTGAAAGAAAAATGTAGTGGGAGGAGAGAGGGTGAAATGGAATGGGGTTAACTATCTCTCATTCAAGAGGCAAGCAGGAGACTTTTTAGTGGAGGGAAAAAGAGGAGAGCTGAGAAAAAAACATGAAGTTTACCCTCATCACATTCGACTAAAGGAAGGAATAAAATGCACACTCATTTTGGTATGAAAACCTATCTTACAATACAGGAAAGTGGGGGAGCAGGAGATAAGCAGAGTGGGGGGGGGGATGATGGAAGGGAGGGCAATGGGAGGAGGGAGCAATTTGAAGTCAACACTCTTGGGGAGGGACAGGATCAAAAGAGAGAATAGAAACAATGGGGGGCAGGATAGGATGGAGGGAAATATAGTTAGTCTTACACAACACGACTATTATCAAAGTCATTTGCAAAACTACAGATATGGCCAATGTTGAATTGCCTTCCCCCCCAAAGGGAATGGGTGGGGAGGGAGGGATGGGGAGAATTTGGAACTCAAAGTTTTAGGAATAACTGTTGAGTATTGTTCTTGCTACTAGGAAATAAGTAATACAGTTAAGGGGGAATAAAATTCATCTGGCCCAACAGGACAAAAGAGAAGATGGGGACAAGAGAAGGGAGGGATGATAGAAGAGAGGGCAGATTGGTGATAGGGGAAATTGGAATGCTCAGTGTATTGGGGTGGGGGAAGGGGACAAATGGGTAGAAAATTTGGAAACCAAAATTTTGTGAAAATGAATGTAAAAAGTTAAATAAATGAATTTATATTGAAAGGTTAAAAAAAAAAATACTATGGCACCAATGACCAATAAATCTGCTTTGGATCCTGGATAGCATAGTAGCTAATTCTGTGCCAATGGAAAATCTCTTGACCTCCCTGACTACCAATTCCTTCACCTAAATAAGAGGCTAAAAAATACCACATTATCTTCCTTATAACAATGCTGTAAGAAAAGTTCTTTTTTTACTTTGAAATGCTTTTTAAAAGTGAGTTATTATAGTTATTTCTATACTTAAGTTATCCTCTCCATTAGATTAAATTAATTTTGTTTATTCAGTGCTTTGCCAATCAAACTACCAAAAGCTGCTTCATAGAAGAAGAAGAAAAAAAGCAAAATTCATTTGGAGGAACAAAGAGGCAAAAAATTCCAAGTGAATTAATGGGGGGAAGATGTTATGCTAAAAATAGTAACCATCAAAAGAAATTGATAAAGGTTAAGAAATAGAGTTTGATTAGTCAAATAGATTAGGAAAACAAAATAATGATATGGACACAGTAGACTAGTGCCCGATAGACCCAAAGGTGATTGTTATTAAGACAAGAACTCACTATGAAATAAAAAACTATCAGGAAAATTAATAAACATATTGACAAGAATTAGGTACAAACCAACAACTCATAATATGCAGCACAATAAACTGCAAACGAGTACATACATAACTTAGCCATAAAGTGTGACATCAAAAATAATTAGAGGAGGAAGGAAGAAATGGCTTGCCCCATCAATATATAGGCAGTAAACAATTATTGAGCATCTAATATGTGCCAGGCACTGTAGTAAGCACCAAAGATACAAAAAAAGGGCAAAAGACAGTTTCTGTCCTCAAAAATATCACCACATAATGGAAGACACAAAAAGCAAACAATGTACAAAGTATATTCAGGATAAACACAAAGTGTTATGCATAATTAAGGCACTAAAATTAGGAGATGCTTTGAAAGGCTTCCTATAGAAGACTGGGATTTTGATTGGAACTTGAAGGAAATCAGGAGGTAGAAATGAAGAGGGAAAACATTCCAGAGAAGAGGAATAGCCAGAAAAAAATACTTGGAGGTGAGACATAGAATGCTGTTGTTACCGTTGTTGCTGCTATTGCGCCTGTTGTTGTTGTGTTGTTTTGTGCAACTACAGGAAGGTTAGTGTAACTGGAAAGAGGAAGAAGGCATGACTGAATAAAAGATAAGATGGGGAATAGAAGGTAAAATAGACTATTTTGATTATGCAATTTGAGAAGTTTTGCATAGAAGAAATCAATGCTCCTAATAGTAGAAAAGAAGCAGGAAATGATGAAGGGAGAAAAACAAAGAAAAAAAACTTTGCAACAAGTTTGGCTGATGAAGATCTTATTTCTAAAATATATGTATTGAGGTGATGGGACCTGGACCCCTACAAGGAAAAGACATGTCTTTGAAAGCAGTCCCGTGCCTGAACTTTCCCACAAAACCCAGTCCCTGGCATCTTGCCTGAGGCATCTGGCCCAGAACAGTCCACATAGATATTCAATAATCCTTTTCTACAGACCTTTCATTGTGGCTCTCTGACCACTTAACTTCTTGCATTATCTGCACCTGACCTAGCCCAGGCTATTTAGCACTCCTTAATCCCAAGAAGTTCTTTTCACAGACCCTTTCCCCCTTTTTTGTTCTTAAGTGTCAGTCCTGTCCTCATCAAATTCAGAGATTCACTCAGAATCTCCTGTTCCTATTGGCCTCATAATAAACCTCACTATTCTGACTGAAAGGAGGCTTGAGTGCATGAATTCTTTCCAGGCAGACCTCCCTGCGCCCTGACGTTACAGGGTTCTCAGCACTCCAAACTGCAACTCAGGGATACCTCATTCAAATTTATAAGAATTTGAGCTATTCCCCAGTTGATGAAAGATCAAAAGATATGAGCAGCTTACAGAGGAAAAAATCCTGCTGCCAATGGCCCTTTGAGAAAAAAAAAATACTCTGAATCAAGAATTAGAGCAATACATATTAAAGCAACTGACAAAGGTAAGTGGCAAAACTGACAGAAAAATGATAAATTCTGGAAGGTTTGTGGGAAAACAATAATATTAATACACTGTTGGTTACATAATGAACTGATCCAATCATCCTGGAAAACATTTTAGAACAGTATCCAAATACACTTTGAATCAGCAATACCATTATGAGGGGAAAAGGAGACAGTAATGAGCATTTATTAAGTACACATTATGTAACAAGGACTATGCTAAGAACTTTACCAATATCTCATTTCATCTTTACACAATCCTGGGAAGTATTTGTTGTTATTGTCCCCATTTTACAGCTGAAGAAAATGAGGACAGAAGTTAAGTGACTTGCCCAAGGTAACAAAGCTAGTAAGTGTATAAAACTGAATTTGAACTCACATCTTTCTGATTCCAGGGTGAGAACTCTACCCACTATGCCACCTAGTTATCATTTGGGGAATACTAGATCTATAGTTCAAAGAAATCAAAAAAAGAGAAAAATGACCAATATGTACAAAAATATTTATGATAGCTAAGAATTGGAAATTGTGAGTGTGTTAATCTATTGAGCAATGCCTGGACAAGTAATGGTATAGGAATGTGATTAAATACTATTTTACTTTTTTATTAAATAATTTATTTTTAATTTTCAACATTCACTCCCATAAGATTCTAAGTTCCAAATTTTCTCCCCATCTCTCTCCTACCCCAAGACAGCATGCATTCTGATTACTCTTTCTCACAATCTGCCCTCCCTTCTATCATCATTGTCTTTCTTTTATCACCTTCCCATTCTATTTTCCTATAGGAGAAGGAAGATTACTATATGCTATTGCCTGTATATCTTATTTCCCAGTTGCATATAAAAACAAATTTTTTAAATTTAATTTTATTAGTTTTTTAATGTTCTACAATCACTACCATAAAATTGAGATTTTATCCCCCCAACACCTGCCCCCCACTACCCCCCTCCCTCCCCATGACAGCATACAATTCTGTATAGGTTCTACATGTATTTTCCTATTGAGTACATTTTCACTATAGCCATGCCATATAGTCGAACTAAAATAAATGGAAGAAATCATATAACAAATCAAAATATAATACACTAAAACACACACATACAGAGACATGATCTGCTACATTCTGCGAATGACTTCCATATTTCTCTGAGTGTGGAAGGTATTTTGCCTTAGAAAACCACCACTGGTATTTTTTTTTTTTTTTAGTAAGTTCTTGCGTTATTACGAAGTTCCAAGTCTACCAGAAAAAACTCTTGCATACTGTGGTCGTTGCTGTGCACAAAGTTCTCCTGGTTCTGATGGGGTTCAGACTCTGAGAGCTTCCTTCAGCCCCCCTTGAATCTTCCCACTTAATCTGGCCTTTCTTACTCAAATCTAATCTTCCCATTTGTTCCAGGCAGTCAGGAAGCCCAGGCGCTTTTCATTATCATTTCAAGTTTCTGTTGCACTCCCCACCATTGATCCCATCAAAACCCCATTCCCCAGGCTGTCCACCACTCCCATCAAGATCTGTATCTATTTCCATACTGCCCCTATCAAGATCTCTGGATTTCCCTACCTACTTCCCACCTAGGCGCCCCCTAGTCTGTCTCGTGATACCCTCCAGGTGTTTCCAGCCTTTGACCCTCCTTAGACTTCTCCTAGACCCTTCCTAAACCCCTCCTCCCATCACCCTGGACACCAGGCCACTTCCTCCCCACCATCCCTCCTATAGTCTTTTCTGTATTTGAGTTCCATCCTGCCTCCATGAAGGTGCTCAGATTCAATCCAGCTCAGATTCTGTCTAGCTGGGATTCTATCTGGCCCGCTTGTGAATACAAGCATTACAGATACTTAGGTTCCTTAAGAGGCAACCCAGTTAGACGAATATCTAATAAACTTTGTTTTCTTTGGCTTTAAGAAGGCTTGAGTTGAATTCATTCGAGCATGACCTGGACTGTCCATATTTTGGGGTCCACCCTTCACCAAAACGCATCAACTGTTCTGCTCCTTTAGCTCAGCATCAGCTCATATAAGTCGTTCCAGGCCTCCCTGAAGTCTTCTTGTTCATCATTTCTTATGGCGCAATGGTACTCCATTACATTCACGTACCATAATTTATTCAGCCATTCCCCAATTGATGGGCATCCTTTTGACTTGCAGTTTTGGGCAACTACAAAGAGTGCTGCTATAAATATTTTTGTACATGTGGGACCCTTTCTCATAAAAACAAATTTTTAACATTCATTTTTAAAACTTTGAGTTCTAAATTCTCTCCCAGCCTCCCTCCCCACCTCACCATCATTGAGAAGGCAAGCAATTGGATATAGATTATACATATTAGTCATGCAAAACACTTCCATAATAGTTTTGTGAAAGTAGCTGTGAAAGATTAACTCTATTTCCCTCCATCCTATTCTGCCCCCCGTTTATTCTATTGTCTCCTTTGATCCTGCCTCTCCTCAAAAGTGTTTGCTTCTGATTACCCCTCCCCCAATCTTCTTTCACTCTATTATCCCCCCTGTCTTTTTCCCTCCCCCCCTACTTTCCTGTAGGATAAGATAGATTTCCATACCCATTTGAGTATGCATGTTATTCCTTCCTTAAGCCAAATCTGATGAGAATAATCTTTACTCATTTTCTCTCATCTCCCTCCTCCATTCCCCTCCACTTTAAAACCTTTTTCTTACCTCTTTTAAATAAAATAATTTACCCTATTCTACATCTCCCTTTTGTCCTTCTCCCAGTATATTCCTCTCTCACCCCTTAATTTAACCTTTTTTATATCATCCCTTCACATTCAATTCACCCTATTCTCTCTCTCTCTCTCTCTCTCTCTCTCTCTCTCTCTCTCTCTCTCTCCTCTCTCTCTCTCTCTCTCTCTCTCTCTTTCTCTCTCTCTCTCTGTATATATATGTATGTGTGTGTGTGTGTGTGTATGTATACTCCCTCTAACTCCCTAATATTGAAAAAGGTCTCATAGGTAACAAATATTAGCTTTCATGGGCTTATACAAAGTGAAATGTACTGTGTAAAAAGTAGCAGCAATATTGAAATACAATCAGCTATGAATACTTAGCTATTCTCAGCCATACAATGATCCAAGACAACTCTAAAGACTTACCATGAAAAATGCTATCCATCCCCAGAGAAAGAACTGATGGTATCTGAATACAGATTGAGGCATGCTTTTTTAAAACTTTATTTTCTGGAGTTATTGTTTTTTTCCATTTTTTCACAACATGCTTAATATGGAAATGTTTTGCATGACTATACATATATAATCTATCTTAAATCACTTGTCTTCTCCATGGGGGTGGGGTGGGGAGGAAGGAAGAGAGAGAATTTGGAATTCAAAGTTTTCTAAATGAATGTTAAAATTGTTTTATATGTAACTGGGGAAAAATAAAATACTAAAAACAAACTTGAGTTTCCTAAAAAATATATATTAAATGAATTTTGGCTTGAGATTAGAACAGAATATCCAATAATTTCTGAAATGGCCCTAAACATACTTTTGTCATTTTGGACTACATATTTATATGAAGCAGAGATCTCAGCTTTGACGAGCATAAAAATCAAATTATTGATCAACTCTGAAAAATGCTGAAGATGCTTTGTGTCCTGCAGTATCAAATATTCTCCCAATATTTAACTCTTTATGTAAAAATAAACACATGCATCTCACTAGTATGCAAATTTGATTTCATCTTTAATAAATGGTAAAATGACATATATCAAAGAATTGTTTTAAAATAAATTTCTTTATGACTTATTATCAGTAAATGTTTGATTTGTATGCCCATTTTGTATATCTATATACCTGGGGTTGTGCAAAATTTCTTGGGCAAAAAGAGGTCATGAGTGAAAAAAGATTAAGAAGCTGTGATCTAATACAATCTCTCAATTTACTAGTGAAGGAATTCACTTCAAGTGAGGCAAAGTCAACCAATCAATAAAATTTTAAAAGAATCTACTATGTGCCAGGGACAGTGCTAAGTACTAGATATATAAAAGATGTGAAAGACAGTCCCTGCCCTCAAGGAGCTTGCAATCTAATAGAAATATATTTGACTTTTGCTTTGTGACTGATACATATGTTTTTCAGTCAGTCAGCTAATCAGCAAACGTTTATCAAACAACCACTGTACACCAGACCCTGTCATAGGTAGCAGAAATTGTAAAAATGTTAAAAACATCCCCTAATCTCATGGAGCTTACATTTTGTTGAGGGAAAGAACATTATTTATATATACTTCTTCTTCCCCCTTCTCTTCAAGGTGAGGATAGATATTTTTATTTTCCTGAGAAAAATATTTAAATTAATTTTAAATTTTATTTTTTAAAAATTGTACTAAAACTGGAATCATGTACCAATTGGAATCACGACTGAACTATTTAAAACATTGTTAAAATAATATAATTTCTTAAAAATATTGTTTAAAAATAAAAAATAATAATCTACTGTACTCAAATCTTTCTAAGAGACAAAAGTATGTCTGATATCTACCCAGGAAAAGACAAAGCAGAAAAAGTGGATTAAGAAACAATAGCATCCATGAACATTAATGGAAAGATACAAAATAAACTATAAGCTTCTTGAGACCAGATCTTGTTTTCATTTGAATATGCAATTCCTAGAATTATAATAGTTGCAGCATAAAGTTTACTGAATTTATGAATATCCCATACACATTCTTAAAATATCTCCTGCCCCAAATGTTCTTGCATATTTATAAATATTTTTCTATTTGTAAAATAGTTCCAGAAGTAGTTTGCAATCTCGTTTCCCAATATCCAAAAATGAGAATACAAATTTATTTTTGTTGAGAGATTTCTTCCTCTGAAGAGCAAAATGTCAAATGTTAGTAGGCTTTCTCTTCTTATTATTAAATATATTTATATTTTGGAAGAAAATACACAAGGTATTGGAGATCTAATGATGAGACATAAAGAAATGGAACTTTGAATTTTTATGAAGTCTTCCATGATATTTTCATATCCCTACCCCTGAAATCCTATAGGCTCCAAAATAGGCAAGATTCATCAGGGGTAAGAGTATGACTTCAATTTCAGCTCTGATGATGGCACATTTCATCACTCTTGGCAAATGTCTTCACCTGAGATAAATGTTCCATTTCTCTGTTTGACAAAAGGGAAAGTCAAAGAAGCAAGACCAACCATTTGATGATCTGTTTGACAGTAAAAATGGAATGGGAGAGCCATTCCCATTATGCTGTTGAAGAGGTAGAAAATAATTTCATGCACATGATTCTCTCTATACATCTCACTAAATTTTTTTGTAGAAAAAGATTAGCCCTGTCTTCTTTAAGAAACAGTATCCCATCTGTAATGCTTCTTTCATTAGTAAAAGCTAAGAGAGTTATCATATTCAGCTGAGACCTATGACTTTCTACATACCATGAATTTAATTCCATGTCATGGCTCCTTTTGAGAGATTAGAAAAGAGCTAAGGAATTTTCCTCAGTGCCTAGAATTTTTGCTTCCTGATGCCATTTTAGTAAACTTTAAATATTTTTGAGGTAACAACAACATGTCTGGAAATTTCATACTGATTTAAATTCACAGGATGAAACCTACTTTCAGGGGAAAAAAAGCAACATGATACAATCAACATTCCATAATTTGTGAGTAGATAAATCCTAAACCATTTTTGTGTTGGAATACAATACTCACATTTTTTGGTAATTGAATTTTTTATATCTTGTGTGGCCTGGGTTAATGTTAAAAATAAAATTCTTAAGAAAACACTAACTGATGTAAAAAATAATATCCCAGAAATATTCTGGGTAGAAGAAACTGTCCCCAATATGTCTCATATGAAAATATACTAGAAATCACAAAACCTTAGAAATAGAAAATGGTGTAGGTATAATCGATTCCATGTCTTATATGTGAGATTACTTACCATACTATACTACATATTTGTTGGCTATGCTATATACTTATTGACTATACCACATAGTTACTGACTTTACCAAGGGTGGGGAACCTGTGATCTTGAGGACCCATGTGGTCCTTTAAGTTCTTAAGTGCAGCCCTTTGACTAAATCCAAACTTCACAGAGAAAATCCCATTAATAAAAGTATTTGTTCTGTAAAACTTGAACTCAGTCAAAAGGCCTCCCCCAAGGACCTCAAAGGTCACATGTGGACTCGAGGCTTCAGGTTCTCCACCCCTGAAATATACTCTAACCAGTTAGAAGAATGGATTCCATAAGCTATGGCATAATTAGAGCCACATGACTAGATATTTGCCCCATTGTCCTGAAATTTAATCGGCACTGATAGTAATTACAGTGTTTCATTAGTAAAAAACATCTGGTAAATGGCTGAATAGCTGGCATCTGCAGGATTTACTTCTTGCTATGAGTCTTCTGCTAGACCACACATCATTATTTGTTATTTTCCCCAGGAACCCCAAATATGGCTCCCTCAATAGTCCCAATGATATTATATCTACTCCAGGGACCTAAGAGAATCATCTATGTGAACCACCTACTTTTATATCTCAATATGATCTGTGATTGAGAGAGACAATTCTCTAAGCCTTCCTCCTTCCCCTCCCAGTGGCTAGAAGGCCAAAATTCATGGGGCGGGCAGATAGGCCAGTGGTCTGTATTTTTGAAGAAAGATAGAAACAATCAAAATAAGATCACTGATTCTATTTTTGAATACCTCATTGTAGAGTGAAAGTGGCCCTGGGTTCTCAAAGCCTATATTTAGATTAAATATAGTCTCTGATATAATGGATTTTGCAACGACAGAAAGGATTCTTCTACACTCAAATGAACAAATGATGCCAGCCTAGATATGTATAACCCTTCATCAGAAAGCTGGCAACTCAGAATTCTTTGGCCATGGCTACTCATGAATTAATGATGACAGAAAAAAAAAAAACACCTTCCACGTGCATGATATTTCACCAAAATTCTCAATAATTCTTCAGACAAAGTAAGGAATTATACATACTGTCATGTAGATTTTATTGTTGGGTCCATTAAGTCAAATAACAAATATACTGCTTGTCTAAATATTCATTTCTTTATAAACTCAAACTAAGTCAAGTCACTAAGAATTTATTGAATATTTGCTAGGTGCCAGGCACTGTGTTAAGTGTTGGGCATACAAATACAAGCAAGAAGAAAGAAAATCCTTCCCGTAGAGAAGCTTACATTCTAATGGGGGAAGATAATACTTAAAAGAGAGTTAAAAAAAAGAGTATGTGTTTTGGGGTAGGAGTTACCCATTCATGAGATTGATGCCAAAATCCAAAGATGAAGGATTGCTGATCTGGGAACTTTCTTGGAGGTCTTTCCCAGTAAATTCTGGGAAGAATTTTCATTTTGAGAAGTGCCCAGATCAAGATCTCCAATGGGAGAAGAGTCTGCAACAGACGAGAGAAAGTAAGTGAATTCAATCTAAAAATAATGACCTTCAATCTAGTCACCAGTTAACTACCAGCACCTTGCCCCTGCTTTTCTCTAGGTCTAGTTTACTTTACTCTTTAAACTGAAACACTCAGTAATTCTTTTCTGCTATCTCTGACAAACTAATGTCTAGTCACAGTAGTTGACAGGAGTTTAGAGAAAAACTGCTACTGCATCCTTGATGGCAATTAAGAGATACTTAATGAGAATGGTAAATGCTCAAAAATAATGCAGAATTCCAAAAATATATAATTTTATTTTCTAGTCAGTCATTGTCCTTCACAAAATACAAAAGGGTTGGGGGAAGGGTGCTCATTAGAAAATCCGTGAGCACACTATAGAAAAAATTGAGGACACTATTAAAAAGAATGATTAAAAGTTTTATTTCTCTGCTCCCTACCAGTGGGAGCCAGGGAGAGGGGGGATCAAGGGTGTACAGTGGCCAGACAGACCATTAAATTGGTATTAAACACTTTTCCATATGAGGGAAGTATCATTCTGCCAAAAGTCAGAAATTGGGAGACCAATTTCCATGCAAATGCTATTGGGAGAGAGCTGGATAAACTTTCAAAAATTAAAAGGTCAGTGGGGTGAGAACACAGGACCCCAAGCTTGTCTGACTTGCTTCCTTGTAGACTAAAGGAATCTGGCACTTAGAAATAGAATGATGTCCCATACAATCACATAAACCCATTGACCATTTTTTCCCATAAAACTTGCATATATATATATATACATATATGTGTGTGTGTGTAAGTATATATGCATATATACACAAACATAGTGTGTTTATATATGTATATTTACACACATGTGTATGTATGGTATGTGTCATACACATACATATACATATGTATAGCACGTATATGTTATGTACATACACATTAGAATACAGTTCTCACCTCTGCAAGAATTCTTGTACCACACCCAGATTGTATAGAGAAGAGGGTAAGAGGAGTTAAGGTAGGAGACAACTTACTACATAGATTCCTAAACAGTTTCCTATACTGACCGCAACCTGACCCATTTCCAAAACTCAAATGCAGCAAAACCTTTGTTGAATGAATAACAGTCCCTATGAAGACTGAGATGCTCATAGTCCCTTTTTGGACAAATTGCAGTAATATTAATACCATTAGTTGGTATTTAATTAGTGCTTACACTTTATAAAGCTCTTTCTTTTTAAAATTAGTTTTATTTTTAGTTTCAAATTTACTCCCTCCTCCACCTGTTTAGAAGACAAGAATTACAATATCCATTATACATATGAAGTCTATAACTACAAAATCTATTTCCACATTAGTCAAACCTCCTTCCACCACCATTCCCAAAAAAAAGAAGAAAGAGAAAATAATATATGGCTTAATCTGGACTCTGAGTCTATCAATTCTCTATCTGGAGATGGATAGCTTTTCCATCATCAGTCCTATGGAATTGTGGTGGATAATTTTATTGATTAAAGTTATTAAGTTTTTCACAGTTGATTATTTTTAAAACATTGCAGTACCTGTGGAAATCATTCTAGATCTACTCACTTTACTTTGTGTCAGTTCACATGGATCTGCCCAGGTTCTCCTGAAACCATTCTCTTTATCATTTCTTAGTGCAAAATAGTATTTCATGATATTCATATCCTCAGAATTGCCTTAATTAACATTTCTCAAATCATTAATGATTTATTTAATCATAATGATTAAGTATTTTTTTTCATACTGACCATTTTGATTTCTCCTGAAAACTGCCTTGTCTTATTCCTTGACCAGTTATCAATCAAGGAATGGTTCTTTTTATTATAAATATGAGTCAGTTACCTATATAAATTTGAGAAACTAGACTTCTCAGTGAAACTTGCTGCAAAATCTCCCCCTCAATTTCCTGCTTTTCTTCTAATTTTAGCTGTATTGATTGTATTTGTGAAAAAAATCTTTTTACCTTTATGTAATCAAGGCAGAGTCAAGATGGTGGAGTAAAAGCAGAGACTTGCTGGAGCTCTACCCCCAATCCCAGCCAAATATCTGTAAAAAATTACTCTAAACAAATTTTGGAGCTGCAGATCCACAGAACGTCAGAGTGAAGAAAATCTCCAGCCCAAGACAGCCTGGAAGGTTGATAAGAAATGTCTATTCGGCCATTCTGAGAGCAGAGTGTAGTCCAGTGTGGGTCATACCAACACAGACACGACCTGAGCAGGCCTCAGTGGGACTAAATCACTGGCAACTGTGGTGGTTTCTAAACTTCATGACACCAAAATATCAAGAACAAATTAGAAAGTCAGTGGAAAAATCTGTCTGACCTGTGTGAAAGAGTACAGTGGTCCAGCCCCAGCCCCAGGGCAGAGGAGGGGTCACAGGAGCCAGCAGCAGCCACAGCAGCAGAAGAAGAAGTGGTAGCTATTATTTCTGGAGCTCTAGGCCCACAGATAGTGGGGGGATCGAGTGGCTGAAAGTACACACCTCCACTGGAAGCAGAGAACTACCTTGACAAAGATCTCAAAAGTCAAATAATTGGCTGGGGAAATGAGCAAAATGGAAAAAAAGTCAAACTGTAGAATCTTACTTTGCTGACAAAGAAGATTGAAACACACAACACAAAGGAGATGACAAAGGCAAAGCTCTTACATCTAAAACCTGCCAGAAAAATAAGAATTGGTCTCAGGGCATGGAAGAGCTCAAAAAGATTTTGAAAATCAAGTTAGCAAAGTAGAAAAAAAAGTGGGAAGAGAAATGAGAGTGATGCAAGAAAATCATGAAAAATGTGTCAACTGCTTGTTAAGGAGACCCAAAAAAAGGCTGAAGAAAATAACACATTAAAAATGGACTAAGTCAAATGGCAAAAGAGATCCAAAAAGCCATTGAGGAGAAGAATGCCTTTAAAAACAGAATTTGTCAAATGGAAAAGCAGTTCCAAAAGCTCACTGAAGACAATAATTGCTTAAAAATTTGATTGGAGCAAATGGAAGCTAATGACTTTATGAAAAATTAAGAAATAATAAAATAAAACCAAAAGAATGAAAAAAGTAGAAGACAATGTGAAATATCTCATTGGAAAAACAACTGACCTGGAAAACAGATCCAGGAAAGACAAATTTAAAATTATTGGACTATCTGAAAGCTATGAACAAAAAAAGAGCCTAGACATCATCTTTTAAGAATTTATCAAGGAAAACTACCCTGATATTCTAGAACCAGAGGGCAAAATGAATATTGCAAGATCCACCAATCACTTCCTGAAAGAGACCTGAACAGAGAAACTCCTAGGAATATTGTAGTCAAATTTCAGAGCTCCCAGGTCCAAGAGAAAATATTGCAAGCAGTCAGAAAATAACATTTGAGTATTGTGGAAATACAATCAAGATAACATAAGATCTAGCAGCTTCTATATTAAGGAATCAGAGGGCTTCAAATATGATATTACAAAGATCAAAGGAGTTAGAGTCAAAACTAAGAATCACCTACCCAGCAAAACTGAATATAATACTTTGGTGGGGGGGGGGGGGTGTGTGTGAGATGGTTATTCAATGAAATAGAAGGCTTTCAAACCTTCTTGATGAAAAGGCCAAAGTTATATAGAAAATTTAACTTTAAATACAAGAATCTATAGAAACATGATCAGGTAAAGAGGAAAGAGAAATCATAAGGGACTTATTAACATTAAACTATTTATATTCTGACATAGAAAGACAGTATTTATAGCTATTGAGACTTTTCTCAGTATTAAGGTAGTTGGAGGGACTTTATGTATATACAGAGGGCACACAGTGATTTGAATATGAAGGGAAGGGATGATATCTAAAGAAATAAAATTAAGGAGTGAGAGAGAAATATACTGGGAGAAGAAGAAAGGGAGAAATAGAATGGGGTAAAATATTTCTCACATAAAAAAGGCAAGAAAAAGATTTTTTTCAGTGCAGGGGAAGAAGTGGAAGGGAGAGTGACAAGAGTGAACCTTACTTTCCTCAAATGTGGCTTAAGGAGGGAATAAGATGCATGCTCAATTTGGTATCAAAATCTATCTTAAACTATAGGAAAATAGAGGGAATGGGATAAATGGGGAATGGGGGAATGATAGAAGGGAGGGCAAATGGGAAGAGGGAGTAATTAGAAGTAAACACTTTTGAGGAAAGACAGGGTCAAAAGAGAGAAAAGAATAAATGGGGGCAGGATAGGAGAGAGGGAAATATAGTTAGTCTTTCACAACATGACTGTTACAGAAGTGTTTTGTATGACTACCCATGTACAACTTATATTGAATTGCTTGCCTTTTCAGTGGAGGCAGGTGGGGAGGAAGGATAGAAGAGAAGCTGGAACTCAAACAAATGTTAAAAATTGTTTTTATAGGGTAGAACCAAGAGGGCAGAGTAGAAAGATGCAGTTATTCTAGCTCTTCCCCACAGCCCATAAAATACCTGTTAAAAAAGACTCTAAACAAATTCTAGAGAAGCAGAAGCCACAAAATGCCAAAGTGAAAGAGATTTCCAGCCCAAGGTAGCCTGGAAGGCAGACAAGGAAGGTCTATCACATGGGGCTCAGAGCAGAGTGCAATCCATGGAGTCCAGGCCACACAGTCCAACCCAGCCTTGGCTGCATGGAACTGGCAGGAACAGGAATGAAGCAGACATCAGGGTATGGAATCTCCCACAGCAACTGCAGTTCCCAGAAAGCCTTTACTTCTGGTTGAGAAGGGAGGAGGGTCCCCCACTAGCCCTGGCTCCAGACAGCAGCAGCAGCAACTTCCATTTTTGGAGTACTCTGCCTAACGTCCCTGGGGGAATTGGGCTGCTGATCTGGGTCTCAACCCTGAGTGGCATCCCTGGGGTGAGGAAAAGTGCTGGCATGGTGGAGCTGGTGGAGGTTCTGGAAAGGGAATTCTACTTACAGATTCTGGGCAAAAAAGTTTTGGTAGCTCCCAGAGCAGAGTACAGGTCAGGAGAAGGGTAAACTCCTTTCCCTTGACTGTGCCACCTTGGAAGAACTGAGAGTTACAGTTCCCCAGAGTATAACCTCCACTTTACCAAGGATTCAAAAGTCAAGTAATTGATGAGGAAAATGCCCAAAAAAGGGGGAAAAATAAGACTATAGAAGGCAACTTTCTTGATGAACAGATATTTTCTTCCATCCTTTCAGATGAGGAAGAACAATGCTTACCATCAACAAAAGACCTAAAAGTCAAGGCTTCTGCATTCAAAACTTTCAAAATAAATATGCAATGGCCTCAGGTCATGGAAGAGCTTGAAAAGAATTTTGAAAATCAAGTAAGAGAGGTGGAGGAAAAATTGGAAAGAGAAATGAGAGCAATGTAAGAAATTCATGAAAAGCAAGTCAACAGCTTGCTAAAGGAGACTCCCCCCAAAAAAAAATGCTGATGAAAATAACACCTTTAAAAATAGGTTAACTCAATTGGCAAAAGGGGTCCAAAAACCCAATGAGGACAAGAATACTTTAAAAGGCAGAATTAGCCAAAGGGAAAAGGACATTCAAAAGCTCACTGAAAAAAGTAGTTCTTTAAAAATTATAACAGAGCAGATGGAAGCTAACAACTATGGGAAACCAAGAAATTACAAAACAAATAAAAAAAAATGAAAAAATAGAAGATAATGTGAAATATCTCATTTGAAAAGCAAGTGATGTGGAAAATAGATCCAGGAGAGACAATTTAAAAATTATGGGACTACCTGACAGCCATGATCAAAAAAAGAGCCTAGACATCATCTTTCAGGAAATTATCAAGAAAAACTGCCCTGATATTCTAGAACCAGAGGGTAAAATAAATATTGAAAGAATTCACTGATCACTTCCTGATAGAGATCCAAAAAAAGAAATACTCCTAGGAATATTGTAGCCAAATTCCAGAGTTCCCAGGTCAAGGAGAAAATATTTCAAGGAGCTAGAAAGAAAAAATTCTGGTATTGTGGAAATACAATACAAGATCTAGCAGCCTCTACATTAAGGGATTGAAGAGCTTGGAATGTGATATTCCAAAAGTCAAAGAAACTAGGATTAAAACCAAGAATCACCAACCCAGTAAAACTGAGTATAATACTTCAGGGGATAAAATGGCTATTCAATGAAATAGAGGACTTTCAAACATTGCTGATAAAGAGACCAGAACTGAATAGAAAATTTGACTTTCAAGTACAAGAATCAAGAGAAGCATGGAAAGATAAATAGGAAAGTGAAATCATAAGGGACTTACTGAAGTTGAACTGTTTACATTCCTACATGGAAACATAATATTTGTAACCCTTGAAACTTTTCTTAGTATTTGGGTAGTTGGAGGGATTATACTATAAGATAGATAGATAGATAAGTAGATAGATAGATAAAGGAGAGAGAGAGAGACAGAGAGAGAGAGAGAGAGAGAGAGAGAGAGAGAGAGAGAGAGAGAGAGAGAGAGAGAAAGAGAGAGTACAGGGTAGTTGAATAGGAAGGAATGATATCTAAAAAATTAAAATTAAGGTGTGAGAGAGGAATATATTGAGAGGAGAAAGGGAGAAATAGAGATTAGGTATGGATTTAACTCACAAAGAGTTAAAAACATGGTAGTTACTATAGACTAAACCAGTTAAGATCCATCTTCCCATGAGGAAGAAGCTGAATAGCACTATAGCTTGGTAGAGAAATTGCAAATGGAGGCACAATGAAGAATTAGATGATGCCACTACAACAAAAAAATAGCATTCACAGTTGATGCCAGTAACCTAAAACAGGAGAGAAAGCAGAAAATTTTATCATCAGACTCAGAAATGGGTTCCCCCTGGGACCTAGCTAGCTTGGGGAGATTGAGTTATTTGGGCTATGAATGTTTCCAATGAATATATATCCTCTTCTGCTATGTTTGTTCCTCTCCTGTAACTGATGTGGTATTCTGGGGTAGGGAGAATATAGCTCTGTGTGTATGGAGAGATTTTTCTTATTATTTAACTTACTCCACTATTTAATTACCTTTTATTATGAAAAAAGTATCCTCCCTTTGGTCTACTAGGAAAAACGTCACTCGGGGCTCAAGAGAACTATGTTGTGTTGTTTTTCTTTTTAACTAGATGTGGTACGGTATATATATCTCACTTGATACATAGCTTTCAGAGAGCCTACATGGGATGAGCTATACATTACTGCATTTGCTTTCACTTGATAAGTTTGACCTTATAAGGTCTTTCTTAGAATTTTCTTCTGGGCATTGTGATTGAATTTTGAGTTCATGCCACCTATTCAAAAATGCATTTGTATAGAAAGCAAAAATTTATTTCAGAGGGATTTTATTACTCCATATATTTTTATAATGTTCTTTGTTTCTTGAGCTCTAATCTTGAAAGTTGTTCAAAATGTAATATCCACACAGAAATGCTTTCTTATACTTTATTTTATGAATTTACCTGTGTCAGGACAATGTTTCTCTCAGGAATATTTTGATATTTTGAAAAGTCCATTGCCTCCTCAGTATGGGTTGTCTCTCTGTAAATGACATTGGTAAGTTGTCCATACATTCTCATCCTGTGCAATTCTTGCCTATTTTCCCTATAAATTTTCCTTATACAATTCACTCAATGTACTTGGTCCTTCTTCTGGGACTTTTAATAGTCTGGATTCTCATGTAATATTTGTTTTACCTATCTTTTATCCAGGACTATTTTAAAAGTTAATCTAGAAGCTCTGAATATTTTATATCTATATCTGTAGCTTACTATTAGGATTTTATAAGCCAGGTCTCAGGGCTTCATGGTCAGTAACCAGGGAAAATTCTTAGCCAGTGCATGGTCTGGGTTTACACAGAGTCGAAACAATCGCCAGACATTCCTGTCTGGAAAAGCAATTTTTCCCCTTGACAACAATTTTCTATGGATATATGTTACAGCAGAAATCATATCTTTATGATATTTTTAACTTTGAACCCCACGTTGCTTGGAGGAAGGGGTAATGTATAAAAGTTTGTTAAGCTTGAAGAGAGACTTGGTGATTCAAAGTAAAATCCTCTTCTCATAAACATCCTTCCTTTTGGAAAATACCACTTGAGTCCTAGTTGGTCCTTGGCTTGAGAGGGCACTATAAAATTTCCAAACCTGGACAGAAGCAGAATCATCTTTGGGGGAAATTATTACCAAGTTTGTTCTTGGATATCTTGCTGCCCTTTTCATCCCTATCTCCTTTATCTATTGAATGTCATTTTACTAAAGAGAAAACTGATACTAGAGGGATAAAAATATCTTACTCAAGTCTACATAGCTGGTCAGTGACACAAACAGGCCAGTAACTCAAATCTTCTGATTCTCAACCTAAGGTTTATTCTACCACAACAAATTGGCTACATAATTTATCTCAAATATTTTTAGCCTCTTATGGTTCACCTTTATTTTGAATATCTTAGTTTTATAGTCTTAACTAAATTCCTTGGGATTGGGATCACATTTTACATTCCATTGACATTCTCTCAGGGCCCACTAGAATGAGATTCCTAGTAACTGCTCAGTAAATATTTTATTTGACTAATAATCACCTCAATTGTATTCAAGGTTGTTGATTTGAATCTGCCTGTTCAGTTGCAACTATTATTGTTTCTGGCTACCACTATCAGATAATTATGGAAAACAGAAGAATGCTGAGACATTTCCCTCCAACTCCTACTTTTAAATGGTAAGTTTTATTAAGACCAACTTAAAATTGTCAATAGCAGAAGTCTTTAGTCATCTCTAAAAAAGCTTACTAATAGAGATGCTCAGGTCTGGCTCAGGCAACAGAAAAGAAAACATTTATAAGGATCATCTAGTCTCTCTTCCCATAATTTAAAGTAAGCATTTTGCAGAACAGATCCAAATATAATAAACTCCTTATACCAGTGTACACAGAACTACAGCTTAAATAGCTTTTGAGAAGTAAATCTGGTATTGTAAGAAGAGTATTTTACTAGAAATCAAAAGAACTGGGTTACAGTCCCAACTCTATGTGATTTGGGGTGAGTTATTTCACCTTAATCTGCCTAATTTTCTTTATCTTCAAATTTATGAGGTTAGAGAAAACAATATTTAAATTCTCTTTACTCATATGCTGGTATTTCATCTGTAGAGTTGCTCCCTAGTTGCACCCTTTCTAGCTAGACATAGATGAGATTTCAGACCCCATTCTGAGACATAAATCTACGCACTGGGTTAATGTCAACTCATAAACCCATTGCTGGTCCTTTGACTTGTTTCCAACTTGATATAGGTGCATACAGAGAAGCAAGATCTTGGAAAGGAACTCCACTTTGTTGGAAACACGAATGATCATGTCTGTATCTCCTAAAGCAGAACCCAAGATATTAGCTCTGAAATAAACACATGCTTAAATAATAGGATAAATTGACAAACATGGAGCAATAGAAGTATCTATGTTTCTATGAGCCATAGAAACATGTATTTCTAACATTCTCAATCAAGCAACTAGGTGAAGGCTACTGTTGCATTCTTCACTTTTTAAAAGATGGTCTATTATATTTTTGGACAGTTTCAACAATATATGTTGTTTATATAAATTGACTTTTTATATAAATTTATATAAAACTGCTACTTTTTTACTGATTATTCCTAGATTTACCCCAGAGACCAGGCAAAATAGGTCTAATCTATTCTCCCTTCACATTCTTGAAGAAAAATATAATGCCCCTTCCTCCAGACCTACATTGATATTTCTTCAGCTAATCATTATATCTCATAGATCTGGTCCCCTGACCATTCTATTCAAATTTTCTGTATGTTCCTCAGTCCATTCCACAGTATGGCACCCTGCACTGAATATACTACCACTACTCCAATGTGTGATCTGATCTGCATGGAAAATAGTGAGACTCTTATCTCTTTCATTCTGAATTCTATGCTTCAATTACATTTTTGACCTTGTACAAGTCTATTCATCTTCCTGACACTGATCATTGCAGCAATCAAAAGAGGAGGTTAAATGAGATGACCTTTCATTTTTCTTCAATCTCCAGATATTATAATGCTAGTAATACTACCTAACATGACATGTCAGAGAGTTGGCACAGTGGAGAGACCCTGGAGTCAGAAAGACTCAGCTTCCTAAGTTCCAATCTGTTTCTTAGATACTTTCTAGAAGAGTGGACAAATCACTCAATCCTATTTGCCTCAGTTTCCTTCTGAAGAAGGAAATGGAGAACCACTCCAGTGTCTTTGACAAGAAAACCCCAAATAGGGCCATGAAGAGTCAAACAAATTTTAGTAATAACTAAAAAACAACAATATGACATTAGAATTTTGGACTTCCATGTTAATTTGTTACTACATATCAAAATTTTTTCACTAAAATGTTCACTTATTTTAATTATTGTGGTATTAAGCTGTCAAAATAGAGGGGCTCAAATCAATCGATACTTATTGGGTCTATGACCATGAGCAAGTCATTGGACTGCTCTTAAAACTGGTTGCAGGGAGGTGGGGGGTGGGCAGAGACAAGATGGCAGAGCAGAAGGACAGACCTGTTGCAGCTCTCCCCACATAGCCCATAAATACCTGTAAAATTCTAGTGCAGCATAAGTCACAAACCAATAGATTGGAAGAGATTTCCAATCCAAGACACCCTAGAGGGACAACCAGAAAGGTCTATCAGCCTGGGCTCAGAGCAGGGTACAGCCCAGTCTTGACCACAGGGCACAGCACAGACAGGACTGGAGCAAGCTTAAGGGTGAAGAATTACAGGTAGCAACCGTGGTGTTCGGATTTCTCAACCCACAATTTTTTCCAGGAACTCTTTTTTATTCTCTCTGGAAGGCTCATCCCAGAAAATTGGCTTTACCCAGCAACTTCTATTCCATCTATGGTTTGTGTAATTGTGTAATTCCAGAATTCTTTCATAGTTACCTAACAGTTAACCTATTAACAAGTATTTATCAAATGTTTAGTATGTGCCAGACTTCATACTGAGCACTGGGGTTATCAATAAAGGAACTCATATTCTAATGGAGAAGACAGCTTGTAAATAAATAGGTACAGATAACAAGCATGAAAAATAATTCAAAGGTGAAGGTGTGAATCTACATAGTCCTCATGAAATCATGTAGTTTCTGAAAAGGATCCTGTAGCTGCAAAATCTTATCTTCAATTGAGCTAAATTAAGGGATTACGTCTCTTGCCCTTTCCAAGTCTTTTAGCTATGGTTGTCTCTCTCCTCTCCTACTCTCTTTTTCTAAAGGCCAAGTCCAAGGGTGTGATTCAGGTTCAGAACTAGTCATGACTCAATCAATCATTCTACATGTGTTCTTAACAGTTCAAGGATAGGGATAGTCATGGTGTCAGTTGGAATGTTTATACCTTTTAGTGGAAGAAATTTTCAGTGCCAAATAAAAGCTTATTCCTTTAAAATTGTTAACCTTGACCAGGTTCCTTCTGGGCACACCTTATAAACAAGTTTCCTTGTATGCTTTATATTTATCATTTTTATGACAAAATAATATTTCACGACATTAATGTACTGTAATTTCTTCAGTTGTTGGCAGCAATCATAGAGTTCCTTTCAGAAGAAGTACATACTATTTCCATTCTCAGGGATGACTCTGTCCTCTGGCCAATTCTTTCAAGGACATACCGTTTGCTACTCTAAAATGAATCACAAAGTGGTTCATTTGCCTTGGCTGAACATTAAGTCATTTTGAAAAGCTTAATCAACTCAAGATATAAATAAAATATGTTTTTGAGAGCAGAAAAAAAATACATTTTGGTTAACTTCTCACTTAGTTTTATATATGCATATGTTTATAACTGACATATATAAGATTTTTTCAAATTAAATGTAAAAAGAGTAGTTTCTCTGCCATTATAAGTCCTTTTCTCAAGCTAATTTAATGAATATATATATATATATATGTGTGTGTGTGTTTATGTATGTATGTATGCATGTAGAGGTAAGTTTCATAATATAATTGAAGTCAAATAACATGTATGAGTGTTGGTTCCTCCATTTTCTAGTTTTGAATATAATCTTGGACAATGGTTTAGACTCTTTGTGCCTCTGCTCCTTCATCTTTAAAATGGAGATTGGAGTGCAGAGAAAAGAGAGAAGATGGGGATAAGGGGAGGGTGGGTTGTGATGGAAGGGAGGGCACATTGAGGGAATGGGTAATCAGAATACAAAGTGTTATGGGGTGGGGGAGGGGAGAGATGGGGAGAAAATTTGGAACTCATAATTTTTTGTAAATGAATGTTGAAATCTAAAAATAAATAAATAAAACTATTAAAAAATAAAGTGGAGATTTGATTACTTAAACCACTTACCTCATTGGCTAAGAAATAAAATATAAATATTAAATAATGTATAAATATATAAAATGCTTGTTTGTAATGAAAAATTATTGTGAGAAGTAACTGCATTAACTTCTCAAAGCTAGTTTACAAGCTATTCCAAGATATCTAATTATTATTTTTTCATATTGTGAAATGCTTTTATTTTTCATTTTAAAATAATATCTTATTTTCCCCAGTTGCATGTAAAGACAATTTTTTAACATTCATTCAAATATTTTTTCAATTTCAAATTTTCTCTTTTTCTCCTTCATCTTCCAGCAAGCAATTTGATACAGGTTGCACATGTTCAGTCGTGTAAAAATGTTACCATATTAGTCATGGTTTGTAAGATCCAAAGTGAAAAGTAGTATGATTGCATCTGCACTCAGAGTCCATGAGTTATTTTGCTGGAGGTGGATAGTCTTTTTTATCACATATCCTATGAAATGGTCTTGGGTCATTGTATTTCTAGAATAACTAAGTTATTCATACTTCATTGTACAAGATTGCTATTAAAGTGTGCAATGTTCTCCTCATTCTGCTCACTTAATTTTGCCATTCTCCAATTAATGAACACCCCTCAATTTTCAGTTGTTTATCACTAAGAAAGTTGTTTTTATATCATATACATAATGTATATATGTATGTATATATGTGTGTGTATACTCATACATATATGTACACACATATGTTGCAAATAAATCCTTTTCCTTTTTTTAAAAATCTCTTTGGAATATAGACCTAATAATAGTATGGCTGATTCAAAGGTTAATTAACAGATTTGTAGCTCTTTGGACATAGCTCCAAATTGCCCTCCAGAATGACTGGATCAGTTCACAACTTCACCAAATTAATGTTACAATTTTCTCAAATCCCCTTCAGTATTAATTATTTTCCCTTTCTGTCATATTAACAAATCTGATAGGTATGCGGGGGTACCTCAGAGTTGTTTTAATTCACATTTCTCTAACCAATAGTGATTTAGAACATTTCTTCATATGAATACAGATAGTTTTGATTTATTCATTTGAAAACTGCCTGATCATATCCTTTTACCATTTATCTATAGTGGAATGACTTGTATTTTTATATATTTGACTCAGTTTCTCTCTCTCTATATATATGTATATATATATATACATATATATATATATACATATACACACATATATATGAGAAATAGGGCCTTTATCAGAGACACTTACTGTGAAAATTGCTTCCCAGTTTTCACCTTTCTTTCTAATCTTGGTTGCATTGACTTCATTTGTGCAAAAAATTTTTGAAAATTAATATAATTAAAATTTTCCATTTTGCATCCAGTAGTGCTCTCTGTCTCTTGCTTAGGTAATCTATTGTTTAGATAATCTTGTTTAGGTAACCCAACCTGACAGGAAATCTATTCCTTGCTCTCATAATTTGCTTACAGTATCAATTCCTATGTCTAAATCATGTACCCATTCATACCTTCTCTTGGCACACAGTATAAGATATTGCTCTGTCTCTACATTCTGCGCTACTGTTTTCTAGTTTTCCCAGCAGTTTTTGCCAAATACTTAGCTCTTGTTCCAAAAAATGGAGTCTTTGGATTTATTAAACACTAGATTACTATGGTCATTAATTATTGTGTATTGTGTACCTAATCTATTCCATTGATCTGCCACTATTTGTCTTGACCAATTTTAGACTGTTTTGATGATTACCACTTTATGATATAGTATGAGATCTAGTATTGCTAAGCCACCTTCTTTCACATTTGTTTTTATTAGTTCCCTTGACATTTTTGAACTTTTATTCTTCCAGATGAATTTTGTTATTATTTCTTCTAGCTCTACAAAATAATTTTTGATGATTTGTGGTAAGACATTGAATAAGTAAAAAAATTAAGGTAGAATTTTTCTTTTTATTATATTGGTTCAGCCTACTCATGAGCAGTTGATATTTTTGTAATTGTTTGGTCTGACATTATTTGTGTGAAACATCTTTTTTAATTGTGTTTATATAATTATTAGGTTTGTCTTGGTAGATAGACTCCCAAATATTACATATTGTCTATAGTTGCTTTAAAATGAATTTTTCTTTCTGTCTCTTGTGACTGGACTTTGCTGGTAATGTATAGAAATTCTAATGATTTGCATGGGCTTATTTTATATCAGAAATTCTTCTAAAGTTACCAATTATTTCAATTAGTTTTATAGTTGATACTTTAGGATTCTTTAAGTATGCTACTATATCATCTGCAAAGAGTGATAGTTTTCTATCCTCATTTCTATCCTAATTTCTTCAGTTTATTCTCTTATTTCTAAAGCTATAATTTCTAGTGCAATACTGAGTAATAGTGTTGATAATGGGGATCCTTGCTTTACCCCTGATCTTTTTGAGAGGGCTTTTAGCTTCTCCTCATTACAAATAATGCTTGCTGATGGTTTTAGATCAATACTACTTATTGTTTAAGGAAAGCACCATTTATTCCTATGCTTTCTAATATTTTTTTTAATAGGAATGGGTGTTGCAGTTTGTTAAATGTTGTTTTTCTGCATCTATTAAGATAATCATATGATTTCTGTTAGTTTTGTCATTGATATGGTCAAGTTTGCTGATAGTTTTCCTAATACTGAATATATAAATATAATATAATATAAATCCCAACTGGTTGTAGAGCATTATTCTTATGATATATTGCTGCAATCTCCTTGCTAGTATTTTATTTAATTTTTTTGAATCAATAGTCATTAGTGAATTATCCACTGTTTTCTTTCTTTGCTTTTGCTTTTCCTGGTTTTCATATCAGCACCATATTTGTGTCATAAGGAATTGGTAGGATTCCATCACCTATTTTTCCAAATAGTTTATATAGTATTGAAATTAATTGTCTTTTAAATATATTCAGTATAATTCATTTGTGACTCCATATGGTGCTGGAGATTTTTGCTTAGGGAGTTCATTGATTACTTAGGGAATTCAATATCTTCAACTAAGATGGGCTTATTTCCATATTCTATTTCCTCATATTATTCTGAATAAGTTACATTTTGTATATATTCACCAATTTTACTAAGATAGATTGGAAATTGAAGGGATTCCTTCAGTTTAAGAATGGCTTAAAAAAAGTTGTGGTAACTACTAATGTGAAAATATGTTTAATAAGGATGTATATATAGAACCTTTATGAGATTGAAACTGTCTTGGGGTGGGAGGAAGGGAGAGAGGAAAGAAAATTTAAAACTCAAAAGCTTATGGAAGCGAATGTTGAAAACAAAAAAGAATTCAATTAATTTAAAGAAAAGAAGTGATAAATATATACTTTTCAGATCAAAATGTAATTAAAATAATATCCAATAAAGAGCTGTAGAAACATAAATTAAAATTAGCTAACTTTTTCAAACTACATAATATTTTTTCCGATTACATATGAAAACAAGTTTTAATATTTTTTAAATTTGAATTCCAAATTCTGTCCCTTGTATTAAAGGGAATGAAAGCAATGAGACAAAATATGAAAATGTATGAGAATTCAACCAAAACAATACTTAAGAGAAAATGTATATCTCTGAATGTTCATATCAATGACAGAGAGAGAGAGAGAGACAGAGAGAGAGAGAGAGAGAGAGAGAGAGAGAGAGAGAGAGAGAGAAAGAAAGAGAGAGAGAGACAGAGAGAGAGAGAGACAGAGAGAGAGAGCAGATCAATTCAGCATGCCACTAAAAATCTAGGAAATAAACAAATTAAAAATCCTCAATTAAATCCAAATTGAAAATTCTGAAAATCAAAGGACATATCAATACAATTGAAGATAAGAAAACCACTGGTGTGCATGTGTGTGGCTGTGGGTGTGCATATGTGTATGTGTATGTGTGGTGAAAAGTTAAAAAGCAAAAATCAAGGGTACTTCAATCTGCACTCACACTATCAAGTTCTTCTCTAGAGGGGGGAAGCATTTTTCATCACAAGTTTAATTTAATTTAAAACTCAAAAACTTATAGAAGTGAATGCTGAAAACTAAAAGAAATAAATTAATTTAAAGAAAATTAATTTAATTTATGGTAAATGCATGCTTTTCAGACCATAATATAATTAAAAGTAATATTCAATAAAAAGCTATAGAAACAGAAATTAAAATTACCTAGTATTTTGGAACTATGCAATATTTTTTCCAATTACAAGTAAAACCAAGTTTTAGATTTCCTCCAAGATGTTTACATCATTTCACAGTACCACCAAGAGTTTTTTTTTTTTTTGGTGTCCCAATTTTCCTATATCCTGTAACATTTGTCATTTTCCTTTCCAGTCATGTTAATCAATCTGGTAGGTTGAGGTGGTACCTCAAAGTTGTTTGAAATTTGCATTTCTCTAATCGATAGTGATTTAGAACATTTTTTTTTCATATGACTATAGGTGCTATAGGTAGCTTTGATTTCTACC
>JAJHZJ010000336.1:10312774-10398377 GCA_023548195.1 Bettongia penicillata ogilbyi
GAACTCAGGTAGAGTACTTTCCTAAAAATACCACCACCACCATTACCACCATTTCCACCACCGCCACCACCTCCACCACCATCAACAAGAACCACAACAAGATTTTAGGGCACAATTTTCCTTCTCTTCCCATGTTTGACTCTATCTTAATCAATTTCTCATCTTTTCCTCCTGCCTCAGAAAAAGCTTTCCAAAGACTTACCCTCTTCCCACCTTAACCTGTCTCTTCCTAGTCCTGCTTTCTTCAATTATCCCCTATCTTCCTCTGGTTTCTTCAATCCCTCTTTTTCAGTGTCCCTTCTTCTCTTCCTTCAAACATGCCTGGTTCTCCCTTATTCTGGAAAAAAAAGCCTCCACTTCAGGTGGCTAGCACATCAAGCTACCAACTTCTTTCTCTTCTGTCGGCTGCCAAATTTTTAGAGAGAGGAGGAATTACAGGAAAAGAGAGATGGTTTCACCTTGGAAAAGAAAAGAAATCCATCTTATTTTCTATTATTTTACTTATTATATTTTATATAATACTATATATTAGCCATAATATTATTAATATTAATTATTAATATGTTGTCTATTATATTATTTATTTTCTATTAATTAATGAATTAATCAACTAGCATTTGTTGATTGAACTATTGATGCTGTCCTATGTACCAGGCACTGTGTTAGGTGCCTGGGATAAAGATACAAAAATGAAGCAGTTTATCCTTTCAAAGAGCTGACATTGATCTAATGTATATGATTGCTCAATTTAGGTGAGGTAAAAGCTGGTCTAAAGTCTTGGTGAAATGATATGTAATAAACAAATTATTTTTGAAGTTACTGGACATCCCCTTGTTTCTACAATTCTGTTACTATGATGGTCTTGGTTTTCTTTGTTTTTATTTTTATTTTATAACTGCACTGACCTGACACTGTCATAAATTTCAAATAATTTGACATTTTGCACTTATAAAGCATCCTGGCATATTAAAATACCTCATAGATAACTAAGCGAATCACCTTCTTATCGTACTTCCCAGGACTCTGGGTCACTGGAAGTGACTTTCAATCCAGCCTCCTCATTTTGCAGAAAAGAAAATGAATAAGTGACTTACCCAAAGCCAAACAGCTAATAAAAATCAGTCCTAGAATTCGAATCCAAGTCCTCAGATTCCAAATACAGTGCCTTTATTAATCCTTTGCTGTTTCTCCTCATATCAACAGTCAGAGAAATCCTATCCAAACTTGGAGTGCAATATCAGCTTTTCCATTCTATTTCTTTCCTTCCCATATCACCACACCCAATCTTCCTTTCTGTGTTCAACACCTGTACACAGCATTGCTGGTTCCAGATCTGCTGGTTCAGCATATATGACCATACACAGCCTCAGGGCATCCATACAAAGAAGGCCACTGCTGCCTGAGTAATTTATTACCCCCACTACCCAGAGGATCAGATTTCTTTTCCAAATACTGAGAGCCCTAGGATCACAACCCACTCTACCCCACTCCCAAATATTCCTCCCATAACCTTCCCCCTACACAGCCCCTCTAACCCTCTGGGAGCCTCCTTAAAGTGCACCAATGACTTCCCTAACGAACAATGGACTCTCAAAGTAAATTACATACAAATGGGAAAACTATAGGTGTACAGTCTCATATGACCAAGATCCCTCTATTAATAGAGAAACTTTGTTCAATGCACACTGATGTCAGAGTCTTTGTCACCAGAGATAGCGTTATACCAGTCCACTTTATACGATGCTTTAAGATGTAAAAAGAAAAAGAAAGCCCATCAATATGTAAGTCTTTTCTGTGTTTTAGTTCTAATATCTAAAAATGTGATCTTATTAAAAATATTAACATTTAACATTTCTTTTAAAACTATGAAGGAAATCAAGTCATTTATATTGAATTTTAAAGTGTCTCCATTTACATACAGAATGAGTATATTGTTGATACGATGGAGGACCTCCACCTCCAAACTGGCCTCGTTGCTAACTGAGGTGCTAGGAAATGACCAGGGCCAGATGGACCAGCCTTTGTTTCTTCCAAGGGCCAGCGTGTCTGGGGTTTCAACTAAGATGTTAAGACCGATCAACACTTCCCCAGAAGGCCCTCTAGAATCCACCTTTTTCATAGAAACCACTAAGCCTGAACTTCAGACCCCTTCAGATGATATGAGGTTCATCTTTGAGCCCATTTAGACCCAAATCAGGATGTTCCTGCCCCTTTTTGCACCTATGCCTATATATGAGGGAGTGACCAGGATGAGAGGAAGACAGAAAAAAAGGAGGAAGAAAAGGATGGAAAGGGATGGAATTGGAGAGAGAGAAAGGAGCAAGAAAGGAGAAGAAAAAGAGAGGAGAGGAATGGAAAAGTGGGAGTTGGGGGTAACTACACTGGCTCCCTGCTCACTCATCACTTCTCTCCTGATTTTTCTGGGGGAGAATAGTGAAACCCCCTTCTCTTTCATTGAACCCATGGACCCTATGACAGAAGAGAGAACTTCTGTTCCTCATTTCCTTCCAATCTCATAAGGAACAATACTCCTTTGAATTAATTTATGAAAAAGAAAAGGGTCTCTTCTGGCCTCATGATTTTATCATTACCAAGAAATCCAGATAAGTTAACAATCTCTTCTAATGCATCCTGGAAGTTTCTCTGCAACCTAGGATCTTAGAGAATGGCCCAAGGAACGGAGAGGCAGCCAAAGGTAACACAACCAGTATGTGTCAGAAGCCCGCTTTGTCCTCTGATCTTCCTGACTCCAGGGAAAGCCATTTATCAACTATACTACTTGTTTATGAAAATGGGGTGGAGAAGGGAGAAGGCGCCATTCAAATGCACTGGATACCCCAAGAATTTGTAATAAAGGTACCATTGTCTTCTGTTCAAAGTCATACAAACCAGGATTACACGATTCTTTTCAGTCATCTTTACTAGTTGTCTCTTCCTTCTCTCGCCAGGCCAAGGCCCAGACACCATATTTCTCTCAGCTTCACTGGTCATGGAGGACCCTTCTTCCTGGGCTCCATGGTCACTTACCTTTTCTAGGCCAAAAATGCCCACCTCCCAGCCACCTGAATCTTGAAATTCCTCTTAACTGACCCTTTTCTTCTCTGGCACAAATCTTCCAGAAACATTGAGCCAGCCCTCCATTAAAGGTTTCTATTCCCCTTCTGAACCTGCAGTTTCTCCAGAAGCTCCAAATTTCTTCCAAATGGCTCTCACCACTCCCAGTGTCACCATCCAGGGATTCTTTTGTCCTGTTGTGTGTCCACATTTAGCACAAACAACAAGTATTGTGCAGAGCCTTCACACAACTGTCTTTCAATAAATATTTACTGCATGGAGGTTTTTCTGAACATCTAAAAACTCAATTCCATTTGGATACCCTGACCGTAGCCCAGCAGGGACTACTTTCAATCCATATATGATTTGGTCAAAAGCAAGACTTCCCTAACATGGCACCAGTTGAAACAGTCTAGTAGTAACTCTCCCAGAGGTAGAAAGTCTGAAAAGTTTCCAAAAAATCAAAGTCTTATCATTGAAACCCCTATTTTGAAAAGCTTCCTAGGAACCTGTGCAGATTTTCTTTTGCTTCTGACTTGTAGAATGGAAAATGATGGCACCCAGAAGCAGAGAGGCTTCCCAATCCCTCCTTGATCCAGCAGCAAAACTAGATGCTGAATGTCACAGGAGAAGAGTCAGTTATTTCCAAGTCCCAAATAATTCCTATTTCCCTCAGAGCCCGTACCTTTTTTAATATTCATTTTCTCCCTTGTTCCACAGAGCACTGCCAACAGACATTGGCTGGTTTCTTTGAATTCAAATCAAATGCTACCTTTCCACCCAACCCTCTTTTTCGCCCTCCAAGCTTCATGCTACAAGATCTTACACCCATCACTCTCCTCCCATATCAGCACAGGCCCAGTAATTGGAATGGAGATATTAAACCTAGCATTTACAAGGAGAAAACCCATTTAGGGACACTTCCTAGGCCAGGCTGCAATGATCTGTTATTAACTAAGCAGTGGAAAAGTTAGGCACTGCTGGTGCCTGCAACAACAGGAGGTTTTAAATTACTTGGTGGTAATAGCATAATCTCTAGCATCCCATTTTAAATGAGAATCTGATGAGCACTCTCAGTTTCAGGCTTGAGTCTTTCCAGGGAGGTAGAACCACCACTGATGAGTTGATTTCCAAGCTCAGGAAAGCGGGGGGAGAAGGGGGAAATATTGGGTGGGGTAGGAGAGAAGGAAAAAGCCAGGGGGTGGTGACTTAACTCCTTTCAGTCAATAATAAAGATAATTTTCAGAAATGAGCAGTTTATTTATTTATTTAAATTTATTTAAAGCAGAGAATAATCATAAAAGAATTCAAATGAGAATTAAAAACCGACTTCTGTAAGGGCTGTTTTTTCTTCTTCCTAAGCCTGGCAGAGAGAGGGAGAGAGAGAGAGAGAGAGAGAGAATAATTGAAAACACATCCACATAGTCACATGGCTTAGATTCAGTAATTTTATTCAGGTCATTGGAACCAACCATTGTTTCCTAATTGAAGAAAATGTCAGCAGAACTAGAGAAACACAGTCCAATGCGAGTCCACTCTCTAGAGAATGGGGCGTTAGCCCTCCAGACCTGGCAAGCCCTTGCGAGACTGGCGTCTTTGTACTGCCTTTTACTTCACTCTGGGCTCCCTGGGCCATTTGCTTGATCTCTGTCTTTGCTAAAGTTTTCCTAGAATTGCTCTATCTCTGAAAGAAGAGTAAACTGAACTAATCAAAGGCAGAACTTCCTGGCCTGACTCAACAAGGACCTGAGATGATGAGCCAGATGACTGTGGCAACCAAGGAATGGAAACCAATTCCTTTTCCTTCTCAAGCAGGAAAATGAAAAGGACCTCCACTTCCAAGGGACAGATGATACAAGCCAACATAGGCTAGCCCAGTGCCTTGCCCTTTCTCAGTCACTCTCAAAAACTTCCTTTCCTTTCCAGTTACAGAGCTTTCCTCATGGGCATGCCCCTGACAGGTGGTGACAATGGCTGGGCTATGTACTCTGCTGAACACCAAGGCAAATACGAAGGCAATCGGACAGCAAGAAAATTAAGAGCTTATTCATTTTCCAAGGAGTTTAGGAAACTATTCCATATTAGTCACTGACAGATGCTATATCAATGGGGAGAATCATTAAAAGCTTAAGCAAATATATGACAGCTAGACTTGGAGATAGGAGAGATGGGGTTCGAATCCTAACTCCAACATTTATTGGCTATATAAGCATATGGAATTCACTTTACTCACCCAAGTCTCAGCTTTCTCACCTGCAAAATGGACATAACAATAGTACTTGAATGCCTGAACACCCATGGCGGTTGTGGAACAAATGTTTTATAAAATCTCAAAGCACAAAAGAAATATGACTCAACATCCTCATTATTATCGTTGTTGTTGGAAAGACAATATTGTTTCCACATAGGAAAATATGCAGCATTGGATTACCCCAACTATTAGATTCTTTTGCCCTTACTCCCTTGAGGCCGAACACTGCTGTAGAGAGTCACATCATTCTGTGACTGGGTCCATTACAAATGCATGTTATGTAATTCCAGCCTGACCCTCACTACAGCACAGCAGATCTTTTCTTTGTCCTTTATTAAATCCCTCTCCTGTTATTCTAAACAGCTGTGTCAAATCTTCTCCTTTAATCTGGGCTCCAATGCCTCCCCAACACTCTTGTCTCTCCATAGGCATCCACTCCCTACTTCTCTGAGAAAATTGAGGCCGTACTTCAGCTCCCTTTATCTCCCCTACTTCATACCTCAAAAACCCTCTACATCTTCACCCGCCTATTCAATTTCTCCTTTATCCTCGTCACCAGATGAAAACATTCTTGTCCTTGGCAAGGTCAACCCTTCTTTCTGTGCCCCATGTACCCTCAACTCTATTCCTTTCTGTTCTTCCTAAAAATCTCACTTTCTCAATCAGTCTCTCATTCTAATCTCACCTCTTCTTCTCTGTATCTCTCCTCTCTTTTCTCTCTCTCTTCTCTTTCTCCCTCTCTTTCTCTCTCATTTCTCTCTCTACTCTCTTTTTTCTCTCTCTCTCTTCTTTCTCCCCCTCTCTCTTCTCTCTCATTTCTCTCTCTTCTTTCTTTTTTTCTCTCTCTCTCCTCTCTCTATTCCTCTATATCCACTACCTTCCCCATTGTCCACAAATTCCAAAGGTCTTTTTCATCCTAAAAAAAAAATTTAATTTTGTCATCCATTCAAGCTGTCATCCAACAATCATCTACACTCTCTGTAGCCAATCACCTCTTAGTCCCGGTCCTCAGGCTTCTGACTCCACCACTCAGTCATCCTTCTCCATCCTCAATTGCCTTGAGCTTCCTTTGGCTCGTGATCATGTTGACCACCCCCTCCTCCTCCTAGACACTCTCCTTTCTTAGTTTCCATGACTTTGCTCCTTCCAGCTTGACTGCCCCTCAGCCTCTCGGTCAGTTAATGATCATTTGAGTGCCTACTATGTTCCAGGCCTTGTGATAAGTGCTGGGGATCCAAAGAAAGGGTCTTACAGTCTAAGGACGAAGACAATATGAAAACAGCGATGTTCAAACAAGATACATACAGGAGAAAGTGGAGATGATCAACAGAGGGAAGGGATTAACAGGAAGAAAGACCAGGAAAGGTTTCTCTTGGAGGGTGGTATTTTAGCTGGGATGTAAGGGAAGCCAGGGAGGAAAACTGAGAAGAGGCAGGATTCTGGGCATGAGGAAAGTTAGTGAAAATATCCAGTCCTGAGATGGAGTGTCTTATGTGAGAAACAGGAAGGAGGTTAGTGTTGCTGTATTCCGGAGTATGTAGTGGTGAGTAAGGTGTAAGAAAATTGGAAAGGTAGGAGGGTACCAGGTTGATAAGGGCCTTGAATGTCAAATGGAACTTTATATTTGATCCTGAAAATGTTAAGGAGCCACTGGAGTTTAATGAATGGAGATAAGGGAAAGGTGACATTGTCAAATTTGCATTTAGGAAGGTGAATTTAACAGTTAAGTGGAGGATGTCCTGGAGAGGGAGACACTGGAGGCAGGGAGACGGAGCAGCAGGTGATTGCAATCGTTCTGGTACGCAATTGTTATGAGGGTCTGCACCAGGGTTGTGGCAGTATCAGAAGAGAGAAGGTGTCATGCCTGAGTGATGATACAAAGATAAAATCAATAGAATTTGACAGCATGCTGGATTTTGGATGGGAAGAATGAAAGAGAGCCTAGGATGACTCCTAGATTTCAAGCCTCAATGACTGGGAGGAGTCCTCAGACTTTTGTGCCGGATCATCCTTCCCCTTCCCCTCTTGACTCCGAATACAGGTGTCCTATAAGACTCTCCTCGACCTTCCTCTATCTCTTCACCCTGTCTCCTTTAGTGATTTCTGCTATCATGGATTTAGGTTATCTCCACTCAGGTGACTCCCAAATGATGATATATACACATACATATCCCGTCCTAATCTTTCTTCTCAACTCCAGTCCTATATCTTCAATTGCCTGCTGATACATCTTCTGTTATAGATCCCATTAGCATAGCAAACTTAACATGTCCAAAACAAAAATTCTTATCTTTTCCACTAATCCTGCCTTTCCTTAAACTGGTTATTTCTGTTGCAGACAGCACCATTGTCCCAGTAACCCAGACCTGTAACCTCTGTGTTATCACTAACACTTCCCTCTCCCTCACTCCCTTTGAACATCCAATAGTTTACCAAATCTTGATTATTCTACCTACACAATCAATTCAGTTATTTTTTCCGTCACGTCTAACTCTTCATGATCCAATTTGAGATTTTGCTGGCAAAGATAATGCAATAGTTTGTCGTTTTTGTTCTCCAGTTCATTTTTCACAGATGAGGAACTGAGGAAAACAGGGGTAAGTAACTTACCTAGGGTCACACAGCTAGTAAGTGTCTGAGATCAGATTTGAACTCAGGGAGATGAGCCTTCCTGACTCCAAGGCCAGCATTCTATGCACTGCACCACTACCTGCCTCTACCTACACAACTTTGGTCATAATGAACCCCTTCCCTTTACTGAGAGAGCCACCATCCTAAATCAAGGCCCCCTGTTTCCAATCTCTCTCCTTTCTAAATATTCTTCACATGAACTGCCAAAATGGTTTTCTTAAGGCCCAGGTCTAACCATATCACTCTCCTATTCAAGCATCTTCAATAACCCCCCACTGCCATTTGTATAAAATATAAACTCTGTGGCCTGGACTCTGAGGCCATCACAGTCTAGGTCCTTTCTACTTTTCTAGCATTGGGAAATATTTCACTATTCTCCTTCAACCATTCAAACTTCCAGCCAAACTGGGCTACTAAACTCATCACTCTGTACCTTAGGTTAGGACAAATTGTGTCCTGTTCCTGTACTGTGCTCACTTCTCATATTATCTTGCACAGACAGTGAGGACGGAGCATTTCACGTCAAGGGAACCTCAGCTTAAATCTGGCATTTGATAATTGTTTAGCTTAACACTCATAGCCAAATCACCTAATCTCACAGAGCCTCAGTCTCTATATCTGCAAAATCCAGGACACTAATTCAGAAGAGAGTATAGAATGATGGAAAGAAGACCAGCCTCAGAGTTAGGAAGACCTGGGTACCAGCTCCTCTTCATGTATATACACTAGACTCTAATAGCTTAAAGCTATGCTAAGATTTTGGGAACATTCTATGTATGTATGCGTATATGTGTATGTATATATGTCTATACAATTATCCCTTCTACACTGTGACTTTCCCCATAGTGGTTTTAATATGCCACGGGTTGGCATAAAAAATAAAATGGGAATTTGGGGGGAATTTTGAGTAAGGCACAGACGACACACAAAACAACAGATGAAGCAAAGTCTATGACCAAATACTTAACTCAAATTTTACAATAAGGTGCTGTAAACACCCCCATAAAAGAAAAAGAAAAGATTCAGATTTCTTTAATATGAAGGGAGGGCCAAAAATTATATGTGGACTTTCCAAATCATGGGGATACTGTTCCCCTGACCTCCACAATATGGAAGACATAACTGCATACATAGATAAAAACCTAGCTATGTATGAAGTAAATATATACACACAAATATGTGCACTGCATATGCATATAACTATACTTATACATGCACATACATATGTCTCCATTCAGCCACTAAAGTGATTTTCCTAAAATATAAGTGTATTATCACACACACACACTCCTACAAAATAAACTCCAGTGGCTTCCTATTGCCTCCAGAAGCAAATACAAAATGATCTGCTTGGCGTTCAAAGCCCTTCATAATCTAACCCCCTCCTACCTTTCCAGACCTCTTCTGCCTTCCTCCTTGTCACATACTCTTTAATCCAGTGACAACAGCCTCCTGGCCACCTCACGAACAAGAGACTCTATCTCTCGGCTCTGGGCATTCTTTCTGGTTGTTCCCCAAGCCTGGAATGCTCTTCCTCCTCCACTACAACTATCGACCTTGCTTTAAGTCCCAACCAAAATCCCATCTTCTACAGGGAATTTTCCCCAAATCTTCTTAAGTCCAGTACCTTCCTTCTGCTAGTTATTTCCTAGTTAGCCTGCATATAGTTTGCTTTGCATATATTTATTGGCATGTGGTCTCCCACATTAGACTGCGAGTTCTTTGAGGACAGGGACTACTTTTTGCTTCTTTTTGTATCCCCAGCATTTAGCACAGTGCCAGGTATGTAGTAGGTGCTTAATAAATGTTTGTTAACATGTATGGAATATGCTTAGGCACACATATACATATACTTATAATACACATGTGTATCTACATATACTTAGACATATATAGATACATGTACACATATGTAGTTATACATATACTTACATAAGTACTTATACATACATATATACCTATATATACACATATAACATATATTCATACACATAAACATATCTATACATGCGTACACATATACTTATATATACATATACTAGATGCACAAATGTTTGTTTATATATATATATATATATATAATACATACATACACATACATACAAATATACATTACCAGAATATCCTCAAAGTCTTGGTGCAGTTTTTATGTGTATATACATATATAGGTTTGTATAGAATAAAAATATATACACACATACAAATATATACATATGAAAATACATATGTTAGCTGTGTAATGTTGGATAAGCCACTTAACCTCTAAGATGATAAGTAAGTGCTTCCCAACTTTTTGGTGTCATTTACATTTACATTTAAACAAATTTTTGAGAACTCCAAGGAACTTTTGGCTCTATGTGTCATATCTATCAATATTCACCATATTCAAAACTAGTAACATGAAAATAGAGTCCTTGAGGAATCCCAGGGATACTCAGGGTTACCCAGATGTTTTAAGAACATCTGTATATATTGTAGAAAAAAATTAGTTTATCTGTATCAGTGGGGGAAATTTGACACATCAGGAAATCATAAGCCCTGATCAGGAAAGGAAAGTAATTATCTCACCAGGTTGTTGTGCATTTCAGATAAAATACTGAGTTCTTTAGAAACCTAAATGATAACATAAAGGTCAGTTATTATTAATTCTGCCTGTCTCAGTCCTTTTCTTCTTTTTAGGCCCAACTCAGATGCCACCTTAGCTACTAATCTTTTCTTGGTTCCCTCATTTCTTACCATACTCTTACTCTTCAATGCTTTCTGCATTTAATCTGTGCACAGTAGAATGTAAACACCTTCAAGGCAAGAACTGTTTACTGTTTTGTCTTGTATGACCATTTTAAAATAAAAAATAATGAGTATTTATTGAACTGAACTCACCTAAATGTTAACATATTTTAGCCTTTTTGTAGGCATATAAAGTTATGAATGGCGAATGGTGGGGGAGGGATGAGATTGTATTCAGATTTTCTGCAAAGTTTCCTCACAAAAGTGTCTGCAACCAAGTATAACATCACAGCTATAGCTCACCAAGTAGAATGGAGAGCTATGAAGACACTACCCCCATTCCCAGTTCAAAAGAGCAATCAAATAAAGCAGTGAGTGACTGTTGATGCTCAGAAAACACCATCTTTGGTCTTGGATGTTCTATAACTTGGCCTTAACAACTTCTTCCTTCCAGCCAGATTGACTTGGTTTAAGTCTTTCCTAGATAGTAACTGGCTGCCCCCTTCTCCATCTGAAAGAGAAGACTATCTCTTATTCCCCGGACTATTTTTGACCTTTGGTTCTATAGACCAATGAATCTATGCTTCTGTTGCCATGTTCCTACTTCATCTTCTCAAAGCTTAGAAGCTGACCTTTACCATGAAGAATAGTCAAGTTCATCGTCCTTCAATAAACCCAGTGACACAGATGAGACAGAACAGAAAAGTTACATTTAAAAAGTGAATAGATTGGAGATGAGGCTGGAAAAGGAATTGGTTTGTCATGTGAAAAGAGAGTACCTGTTCCAAGATGAGAATAAATAATCACATCTTTAGAAGGAGAGGCATGTATTTGGTGCTGGGATTGGTTTTATTTGCTATTTTTTAAGTGAGATTAAAAACAACTGTAGCTCAGTGCCTAGAGAATTGGCCTCAGGGCCCGAAGGATCTGGGTTCAAGATTTCCTCTGAAATATACTGCCTATGGTTTTCAGAGGAAGAAATTGAACTTATCTATAGTCATACGAAAAAATGCTTTAAATCACTATTGATAATAGAGATGCAAATCAAAACAACTCTGAGGTTGTTATAAGATTGGCTAACATGACAAAACAGGAAAATGATCAATGTTGGAGATGTGGGAGAGTTCAACTCTAATTCATTGTTGGTGGAGCTGTGAGCTGATTCAACCTTTCTGGAGAGCAATTTAGAAGGGCTATAAAAATGTGCACTCCCTTTGACTCTGCAATACCACTTCTAGGGCTGTATCCCAAAGAGATCATAAAAATGGAAAAAGGATCCACATGTACTAAAATATTTATGGGAGCTTTTTGTGTGGTGGCCAAGAACTCTGGAAATTGAGGGGAGGCCTGTCAGTTGGGGAATGGCTGAACAAGTTGTGGTATATAAATATAATAGAATACTATTGTGCTATCAGAAATGATGAGCAGTTTTCAGGGAAAACCTGAAAAGATTTATATGAACTGATAATGAGTGAACGAGCAGAACCAGGAGAACATTATACACAATAACAGCCACAGTGTGCAAGAACTGTTTTTGATAGACTTACCTCTTCACATCAAAGAAAGGACCTAAAATATTTCCAAAGGACTCATGAATGAAAATGTCATCCCCATCCAGAGAAAGAATTATAGAGTCAGAACACAGAGTAAAAGCAGACTATTTTCTCTTTTGTTATGTTTTGTTTTGCTTTTCTCATGGTTTCTCCCATTTGTTTTAATTCTTCTACTCATTATGACTAATGTGAAAATGTGTTTAATAAGAATGTATGTGTAGAGCCCATATAAGATTTCATGCCATCTTGGAGAAGGAAGAGGGAGGGAGGTGAAGAAAATTTGGAACTTACAGAAGTGATTGTTGAAAATTGAAAACAAATGAATTAATAATATTTGAGGAAATATTTTTTTTAAAAAAAGAAATATACCGCCTATGTGACCTTGGAAAAATCACCTAACTACTCAATACTCTAGACAACTCTGCATAACTATATGTTGCAAGGAAGGCGATGTTAGAGGAAGTTTCATCATCTTGGGGTTCCTAACAGTAATGAGGTCACAGACCCAGTCCCTCTCCCTATAAATGAGCTGGTGGAGTTTGTATAAAAATGATGGGGGTAATGTACAAAGTTTTCACGGAACTGTGGGAACCCAGAGTAATAGCCTGTAAGTATACTTTATATTGGGGCAACTAGTTGGTGAAATAGATAAAGCTTTAGGCTTGGAATCAGGAAGACTCATCTTCATAAGTCCAGATCTTGCCTCAGACATTAGCTGTGTGACCCTGGGCAAGTCATTTAATTCTGCCTCAGTTTCCTCATCTGTAAAATGAACTAGAGAAGGAAGTGACAAACCACTCTAGTATTTCTGCCAAGAAATTAGGTCATGAAGAGTCAGATACAAGTAAACAACAAAGGAAAGAGACTTTACATCTCTTATTGCCCTCCTATAGCCAATGTGAGATTTTGGAGTAGAAACCAGTTCTTCGGCTTTTTTTGTCTGTGTCTGGAGCCCTTGGGCAGTCTGATGATTGCCAAAGAACCCCTTCTCAGAGTAATGTCCTTAAATGCAAAAAAAAAAAAAAAATGAAATACCTAGGACTGTCAAGGAAACCAGTTCTATTGAAATAGGTACCAATTTTGCTTAAGTTCCTTGATGACAAGGCAAAAAACTCCTACTTTTAAAGGGCAGAGAATTCACATCCAGCTCACAGGTGACGATGAGTTAACAAGGGAATGTTGAATAAATACTAACGTGATCACTTAAAGAACAAATAAATAAGAAGTAGAAATAGTGGATCCCCAGGACTTTTAGTTAGGATTTCCTATTTCCAAAATGCTTCAGAGATATTTTCAAATATATTTCAAATTTACATCCATCTACCTCCTACAGGGCTTGGGATGGCTTACATGCTAACACGCAGTCAAAAAGCATAATAAAGACGCTAGCCTAAAACCTAACAGCTATCCTCTGCAAGGATCAGAAAAAAGTATCAGCACTCTCAAACTCCAGAACTGAGCAGGCGACAACACAATGCAATAAATTTCATTGGTTTTTGGCTGCCAAGGCCAAAAAGAAAATATGCATAGTTACATAGTGGGGTTTGTTGTGTGTCTGTTTTCTGACAGCGCAAAGCAGACAAATACATCTACAGAAACAAAATGTTTCCTGGAACTACATTCAAGGAGTAATTTATCTCTTGGACCTTTGTAGAGAGGACTTTGAGTGACAGAGTGAACAGAGTCTTTTCAAGGGAAGACTTCAGAGCCATTCTCACCACCATAATCCCTTCAGAAGTTTGGATAATGGCACCAGAAAAGTAAGCAGTAACTTGTCTAATTCAATTAAATTCAACAAGCATTTATTAATCACCAACTATTTGATAGGCATTGGGCATACAAAGAAAGAAAGAAATAGTTCCTGACCTCAAGAAGATTGCATTCAGTTTGGGGAGAGGGGAAAGAGGGATTGGGAAACACTAAGTACACAGGAAACTAAATACAAAATCTATACAAATAAAGAGAAAGCAGGTGGCTTTTTTGTTTCAGTTTTTTTGGGGAGTGGGAATGAGACCTGAGTAAATCAAGAATGGTTGCTTGTAGGAGATGACACTTAAGTTGAGCCTGGAGGGGAGCAGGAGTCCAAGAAGTCAAAGTGAGGAATGAGGGCATTCTAGAAAGAATGGGATGTTCCATACCAGGTACCTCATGGAGGTCAGTTGGGCAGTGCCCAGCACAGAAAAGAAATTAAAGAAATGCTTATTCTCTTCCCCTAAAACAAACTTTTACATTTCTTATATCCCTTGGCTTTCAGTAAGCCTTTCCATACAACATGAAAGGAAATAATCATATTCAACATAGAAGGAAATAAATTCTAGAGTTTATGATGCATATATATAATAATAAGGAGATTAATATTAGCAGGAAAATGTATTTTCCAAATACTTCTCACATTTCCTTGACAAATTTCTCTGAAAGGAACCCCTAGGCGAGACCAAAGACTGGGAGGTGGGGAAAGGTAGGAAGGGAAAGAAAATAATGTGTAGCCATCCTAGAAAAATTAGCAGGAGTAAGATGATGAAAGGCCTTAAATGTCAAATAAAAAAGTTTTAGTTTTAACCTAGAGGCAATAGACTCTACTGTTAGAGCAAGAGAAATATTCAGAGATATCCAGGGTGGGATGAGGCTACCCAAACCTGCCAGGAAAATTTCTATGATGCCAATGTATCTGGCAGAATTTCCAAGGGAACCTTCTGTCCATATCATAAAACTGTGACAATACAGCTTCTACCACAGGTCAATAAGCCAAAACAGAAAGGCATGTTAATGCCATCTACACTCAAACTAAAATCATTATACTTGGAAGGTTCAAAATGGAAAATATTTAAAAATCCCACCCAATAGGATACTGTGTGATGGATTAGAATTTGAGTCTAGTTCCCCAGGGAAATATGAGTAAATCCTTCCCCCCCCTACCTCCATGCTGGTCCCTAGTACCCACATTCATGAATGAGGGGGTACCTTGAACTGGATATTCTCTAAGAGCTCTTGTAGCTCCAACATTTTATGACTGCAGGTCAGTTCAATCAGCTACTTGGAGAGATGTTTCTCAGTCATCTCATCCTATTTTACCCATCAGGCTACAGTTCTACAAAGGTCATTCTGCAGGGTACTTTTATGGTCAAGACAGACAATTGAAAACACCTGCTTTTCAATTTTATTCAGGCCAAAATTGTCTATTTCACATTTTATGGTGCAGAACTCTGAGCTCTCCAATGAACGTTTGTCCAAATGCTTAGGCATATTCAAAGCTCTTTTGAGGAAAATATTGGCCCTACCCACAGACATCTGGGTGGAAATGGGATGGCGTGTCTGGGCGAAGATACAAATCAGGCTTCCAAACTTTCACAATAGAATGTCAATTCAGCCTCCCGCAGTCTGGTATCTAAAGCACATGAATCTTTCTTCAGTCAACAACACAGAATGTTGGCAGTCTTCAGAAAATTCATCCATGTATTGACTATATTCCAGCTTTTATTAAATGTTCACTTGAGCCATCTCATATTTAAAAGAAACAATGTAAATGGCGTGCTAACTTTCCATTCCTTGAGATTTGTAAAGCCCTATCCTTAGAACATCAAAGAACAACATACCTTGACCATATTCTCTGAGTCTGACAAAAATGCCTTGACTGAGATGTAATTAAATGCTATGATCTCAGCCTTTAGAGAAGCTCAATGAAACATATGTAAATTTGAGCAATTCTTTTGCATCTTTGTCCCTAAAACTTCTTTTTGGGGTCTGCACCCCTCAAAAACCCCACCAGAGTTGAAATAGGTGCTAGGTCAATAAAGTTCCAAATTCCTGATGCAAATAAATCTAGGAGCAAGAACTGCAGGGTCTGATGAAAGTTAAGCCTTCAACTCTGCACTGTATTCCTGCATTTATTACATATACCTGTCAGCACATGGTCTTTCCACATGTGAAAAACCACATCGATTGCTCTTTATATTAAGATCCATATTAAAAAAAATTTCAACTTGGATTCAATGAAATTAATTTTTTTTCTTCTGAGGGAAAATAAGTATCTTTTTTAATCAGACAAGAATTATTTAACACATAGTTCAGTGATATTCACACTTTACCTGGAACTGCCTATCTATGCATATTTTGCATCCTGAGAGATCCTCACAAGCGAAATAAGGTTGGTGTCTAGAATTTGGAATAATAGGCGTGCCTAATTACAGACAATGGGGTAGTGAACAGAGTGCCAGGCCTGGAGTCTAGAATTTGGATTCAAATTCAAATTCAGCCTCAGACACTTAAAGCTGGGTGACCCTGGGCAAGTTACTTAACCCCATTTGCCTCAGTTTCCTCATCTGTAAAGTGAGCTGGAGAAGAAATGGCAAAACCACTCCAGTATCTTTGGCAAGAAAATTCCAGAAGGGATCACAAAGAGTTGGACATGACTAAATAACAAAGGATAAAACGGAAAGGATGAGAAACTAAAGTGGCTTCTCCATGTCCTTGGAGGGTAGCAGCAAACCTCACTGCAAAAGCAAGTAACTAGGGCCAACAAGGTCACACAGTGGATAGAGCACTGACCCTGGAGTCAGGAGGACCTGAGTTCAAAGTTGGCCTCAGATACTTACTAACCATGTGACCCTAGGCAAGTCACTTAACTCCGATTGCCGTCAAAAATTAAAAAAAAAGCAAATAACTAATCCTTAAGTCTTCCCACTCAACAGTAACACAAAGATGAAAAGGAGTTTTAACAAGTGAACAACTGTAACAAAGAAGAAAAATACCTGGGAACCTCACCTGTGTGTTAGCATTTCCAAACATCCCTCAAAATGAACTTACCTTGTGCCTCTTCAACTCTTCCAATGTTCAAGGAAAGTCTTTTTGCTTTTCTCTTTTCTGAATTTTCATACCATCCCAATGGCAGCAACCAGGTAGAACCAAAGCTCAGGAGAGAGTCGATGACCCACTTTTCAAAGCCACAGCAAATCAAGCCACAGTAATGAAGGATTGAAGCAATTTTTCAGAGGGAGAACCAATTTCCAATACAATCTCCAATGGTTTGAAAGCGTAGAGTTCAACTACTCTGAACCTGTCAACTAGGTTCTTAACTCTACTTACCTGCCAAGGACAGATGACTCAGAAGGATAAATAGTGTCCAAATTGGCAAAGGATATGGATAAAGAGTGACCCCCCAACCAGTTCATCTGGCTTCTCCATAGGAAGATGGACCGCATGCATACCCTACCCCACATAAGTCCAGAAGGAAGGCTCTGATTCACTGGCAAGCCTCCATTTTGAACACTGCCTTATCTTCATCTTCAGAGAAAATGCTAGCATTTGTCAAGCTGACCTAGAATTTAAAGGGCACTCTTCTATAATGAAATGAGGAAGGCAGAGGAAAAAAAGGTTTCAGGGATGGAGAATGGTTACTGAATGAGGTCACTTTGCTCTATTGAAAGTTCCGCTACTGGTTTGCCACATATGTTACAAGATCCTTTATCTCTCTGAATATGACTTCCTCTACCTAGAGATAATCAAAGCTAAGAAACTGGAGATCATTACTATCCAAACTACAAAACATTGAGAATTCACATAACACTAGGAATACTAATATTTTAAGCCAATAAGACAGAAGTTCCCAATCTTTTCCATCCTTACGTTTCAATAAACCTTCCTGCACTCCTTATTTAATAGCAAAGAAAATAAATTTTAGAGTTTAATTGTGTATGTGAGCATAAATGAAAATGACATCAATGTTTCATAAAGAATCATTGCTAGCCTTCATATAGCACATTAAGATTTGCTATGAACTTTACAAACATTCTCTCATTTGAGCCTTACAACAATCTTGTGAGATAGGTGTCATTATTATCCCCATTTTACAGATGGAGAAACAAAGATGAAGTGACTTGCCTAAGGTCATTCAGCTTGTAAGTATATAAGGCTGGATTGTACTTGCATCTTTCTGACTCCAAATCCAGTGCTCTATTCACTGAACCTCTTACCTTTATTCATAACAACATGACATTTTTTTCATTGAAAGTACTAGTTTTGGATTATTTCAAAAAGAAAATAAAGTTGTTTACCAAATATTTCATATGTCCCTTGACAAAATTCTTGTGTCCCCTGGGGGTACATGTCCCCCAAGTGAGGAACCCCTATGCTAAAGATTACAACAAGGAACTGAGATACTCTTGCCCTTAAATCCCTCCCCGACTTAAAAACAAAAGACAATGGTACAGCCTTTATCTATGAGTGGAATTTCATATGTCTGTTCTCTTCTGGACACGCTATATGCAACAAATTTCAAAGAGATGTTTTATTAATCATTGGCATTTGTTATGTTGAAAAGCTTTATTTTTTACTTCTCTAGAACATACTGTTTTCACTGGACAAAGAAAAGGGATAATGTTCCACACACTCCCTGGAGCAGCAGGGGACTCCCCAACCCTCACAGCCAGATGTTTCCAGACCTCTCGGGGGGCCTAAAAGTAGGTTTTAATGAACGCGTAGGTGAAACATGTAGGAAGCCCTTGAAATTTCATGAAAGGCTGGTGTGTTGCCGAGCACGTGACAGAGAAAGCCATACTCACAGTCCAGGGTAGATAGAAGGCCAACAGTTGTATGGAAGGCATCTCATAAACAGCATACTTTCAATAAAGCTGCCTTTGTTGGACAATGCCTATTTTCAATTTTACAGTGTGAGCCTTGGACGGGAAAGAGGTTGAGGAATGTTAACATCAAGGGTCTGTGTTTACTAATTCTCTATTCAGGCCCACAGACCTCTTTCCTAATGTATTCTCAAAAAAAACCCACCTAGGGGTGCTCTCAAAGAATCAATGTACCTACCTAACCTAAACTTAATTCACTATCATTAAGTGATTTAGAAAAATGATGGGGTTCATCATGTTTCTTGCCTCCTCCACCATGCTGGAAACAGACAGCAAATGAAAATTTATAGCTAAGCAGGGACATTATGTTTGTGTTCAGACAGAAACATTCAACAGCAAGCCATTGCCCAAAGCAGCTAGTGAAAATACCCCCACCCCTTACCGTTAAGACCCTTCATACTTCATCCTCCTAATCCATTCTCCTTTCCCGTTGCTACCCAAACGTGCATATTCTCTCTTCCTTGAGACAGTTACCCCCATATGCAGTCCTCATTCCTCCTCTGTTTACAATTATATAATAGGGCACTCTGTTACATAATGACCCTCTCCCCAGCTTGGAATGCTTTCCTTCTTCTCTGCCTACTTAAATACTACCCATCTTTCAAAGATTAGCACAAGACCTTCTCCTTGAAGGCCTTAATCAACCAGCTCCATAACAAGCTGTCCCCTGGTGGTTGTCTATGAAAATCCTGAAACACTCATCAAATGCTAAGGCACTATACTGGGCATGGCACGTACAAAGATAAATAGGATATGACTCGTGTCCTCAAGAGGATATAATATAATGGGCAGAAATGCATGGTCACAAATAACTCTGACCTAAGAGAGACATCTGAAGGAAGGATCAAGCCAAAACATTTTGAGAAATGCCATTTTTAAAACTTAACTTAGGAAGACCAAGTGTAGTATGATGGGAAAGGGTACTTGCACTGGAGGTAAGGAGACCCAGAATCTAGTACTGGCTTAGTCAGTAAGTAGCTCTGTGACTGTGGGAAAAGTTACCTCACTGGTAGCACAATGATAGAGTGCCTAGGCCTAGAGTCAGATGACCTGAGTTCAAATCCAGCCTCAGACACTTACTAGCTGTGTGACCCTGGGCAAATCAATTAACCTCAATTTCCTCATCTGTAAAATAGGGATAATCGTAGCACCTATTTCATAAAGTTGTGGTGAGGAACAAATGAGAATGTTTATATAAAGTGTTATGTGAATATTAATTATTGTTATTATTAAAATGACTGAATTGATAATATAGTCTCTAAAGATCTTTACAGCAATGAGAAGATCCTGGAAAACATCTCATACTTTAGAAACTTATTCACAACACAGACACTCTGCAGTCCAAGGACAAGGACAGAGATTGATGACTAATATCTTTCCTTTCAAGAACATTTTTTTCCATTTTAGCCCTCAGTTTTAGGATCCAACTAAATCCCAGATCTTAGCCCTCTTGCCCCACGCTTTTGCCCCATCCTTCCCTACCCCTACCCCCATATTTTAATAATACTTTGATGCCCATCTAACTTGTCAGGAACAGTTCTAGAACTTTGATCAAAGTAGGCTTGTGCCTATTCATGTGCCTATGAATGAATTTTAGAGAGTAGTGACTAACATGTTCAGGCTTATGGAAATCATTGTGTAGAAGAGTATGCCCACAAGATCAATTCAAATAGCGCTGTTTCCTCATCCCAGGCAATGTAGAAGAATGGGAAGAACTTGACCATAACTCAGATTACTTAAGGGATAAATCTTAATTCTGCCACTAACTAAATATGTGACCTTCTCAAGATTACAAATTCTCAGTCTCCTCATCTGTAAATACGGATAATGATGTTCATGTTTACATAGGATCTTCCCCCACAATGGTCCTGGCAGGCAAGTAATTCAACATTCTGTACTCTTAAGAATTAATGGAGAATGACTTTATCCATACAGACTCAGATGCACCTCAATTTACACCCTGAATTGTGTCTGAAAAACTAAATGCTAATAACTTTTTTTTGGTAAATTAGGATCATAAGATCGTAGATCTAGATCTAGGAAGGTTTCAGAAGTCAATCTAGTCCAACTTCCTCACTTTACAAAGGAAACTGAGGCGCAGACAGATTAAGCGATATTCGTAAGGTCATAGAACTTCTTAATGACTCAATGGCTTTTCCCCCATTCCATGCTATTTTCTTAAATTAAGCACTGCATATTTTAAATATGTTTTAACATTAATGAGAAGATTTTAATTATAAGACCCAGTGTACAGAAAGAAACAAGCCCAGCAAAGACACTAACCAGAAGGTGCGCGCTTTATGTTGTTCAGGGTGGTTGGTCTGTTGTTCTTTCATCTGAACTACCCTTCCTTCAGAACCATCCATGTTTCATTTGCTATCAAGATGAAATTAAAGATGCATTTTTTAGGGGAAAACAATTTCATTTTGTTTATTTGTTAAAATAAATTCAGGAAACTTGGAATTCCCCAAGACTCATGTGGAACCATTAAATTATAGATTCATGGACTTGGAGTTGGAAGCATATTCTGAAACCATCTGTCTAGCCAAGAGCTCAATTGGAATCTCTTCTACAACATGCTAACCAGTGGTCATCCAGGCTCTACTTTACCTCCAGAGAGGGGAGTTCACTACCATTCAAGACATCCTAGTCCCATTTTTGGACATCTGGGACTGTTTGGGAGTCTGTCATTTTATCACTCCAAATTCTGACTCCCTTTAACCTCCATCCATTGATTCCCTGGGATAAAAAAAAGTAAGCTATTTTGTCTTGTACTTGATGGCCCTTCAAACACTTGAAGACAGCTATCATGTATCAGCCTAATCCAACAAAGATTTGTTGGGCACCTATTATGTGCCGGGAATTATATTAACACTGGGTGTATAATAAATAAAAAGAAAGACAGTCCCTGCTCTCAAAGCGCTTACAATCTAATGGGAGGGGAGACACAACACATGAAAAGAGGCAGGAAAGAATGTGAGGGAAATCAGGGCGTTCCCATCTCATTCAATGGAGTTGAAAAAAGGCAGAGCAACAGACAGAGAGTGGAGTGTGCCAAAACGTCCAGTCTCTGCTTCTATAAAGAAAAGCATTAGGAGGAGTTGGTACTCCACCCTCCAGTCAGAAAGGAGAGGAGACGAGGGAGGTGGTGTAAGGTGAGTTAGTCGCCTAAATTAGTGTGTGGTGAAAAGGTTAGAGGTGATAAGCCTACCTAAGAAGGACATCTTGTTCTGCAGAGTTGAACCCTGGCACAGCAGCAAATGCAGAGCAGAGGAGCCTTTCTGCTCAGCTATATGAGGTTAAATGTCCTTGATTGAAAATCATCCCTTTCAAAAGGGCAGCACACTTCCCAATGGTATTTTAGGTCTTGCACGGAGTTTGAAATGCAGAAGGGTTGATTTGATGTTGCTTCTAATCTCCAAGGGGTCCTGAGGAATGAGCTTTAGTGACTCTAAAAGAAAGGAGCCTTTGATCTAACTAGACTGGGAGATGTAGAAAGGATTTAATGAAGAACATATCTTTGGAGTTCTTATCTCTTAACTCCTTTTCTTGTGAGCAGAGCAATATTCTGTTGTTTTGTTCCTTCATTTCCCTCCAGGCTCCTCTGGACTTCTTTAAAATACCCCTATATCTGGTACCCTCTCTCCATCCCCTTTTCCAGTTTCTTATTATGTGTTGTCTTCCCAATAGAAGGTAAGATATTGAGAACAGTGATTGTCTTTTTTTTTTTTTTGCTTACATTTGTACTCCCAGTGATCAGTGCAGTGCCTGGCACATAGTAAGTTCTTAATAAATGTTTTTTGACTGATGGACTATTCCTGTTCTCATGGATGATGAAGCAGCAGTTGGTATCAGTGTGATCTGGTGAGCAAGGGAGCACCCAGACCTAGCTTCTCTGTATTCATCTCTCTCTGTCTTGGTTTGGATCTAGGAACTTTGGATCTAACATAGATCACATAGGTTTGGATCTGAGTCATTTCATGTCAATGGATAGATACCTGAGACCAAGGGAGGTAATCTGACTCTCTGTTCTTTATAGAAATGTTTCTGTATCTGTATCTTTAGAGTTACTATTAAAAATTATCTCCTTTCTTTATAGAAATCACATTTATTCGATGGATTCATATGTTTGTACTGGGCTTAAAATTCCCTCAAAACCTATGTACTTCCTAGTTCCTCATTAAATATCTCTCCTGCGTAGCATTGTTTATTCAGTGGAATTGCGACAACATCCAATTCTTAACTAGGTAAAGAACCCAAGTTTTTAATGGCTAGGAGGAGGAATCAATGATACTCCAAATCATGCAAACTCAATATAAAACTCAAACACTTTCTACTGTGTTGTTGTTCAGTAGTTTTCAGTTGTGTCCAACTCTTTGTGGCCCCATTTGGGGTTTTCTGGGCAAAGATACTGGAGTGGTTTGCTATTTTCTTCTCTAGATTATTTTTCAGATGAGGAAACTAAGGCAAACAGGTTAAATGTCTTCCCCAGAGTCACACAGCTTGTAAGTGTCTGAGACCAGATGTGAAGTCAGAAAAAGAGTCTTCCTTGGCTCCAGGCCTGGCATTCTATCCACTCTGCTACCTAGCTGAATTCTCCATTATACTGGCATCAAATCCTTAATCCTGGCCCTAAGATAATATCTTTATTTGCTTCTTGATACTATTTGATCTTAGATCCCTTCTTCTTATTCAGATACTATCTTTTGCTTCTGGTCCATCAACTACACACCCTGGATGACCAGAAGTTACCTCTGCCTCTATATGACCAAGTCAACACTCCTGAATCCTTCTCAGCTATAGCCTTTCCTCACTCCCAGGTTTGGTAAACTTCAACCTGAGGTATAAACTGCCCAACTTCAACTTATGCCAGGTCCTGTTCTGACTAGAGTGGTTTTAGGAAATGCAGAGAGGGCAGAGCCAAGATGGCAGAGTAGAAAGACAAACATACTCTAGTTCTTCCCCCACAGCTCATAAAATACCTATAAAAAATAACTCTAAATAAATTCTAGAGAAGCAGAGGCCAAAGAATGACAGGATGAAAGAGATGTCCAGCCCAAGGTAGCCTGGAAAGTCGACAGGAAAGGTCTATCACATGGGGTATGGAGCAAAGCGCAGTCAATGGGAGGCCAGCTCAGCCCCGGCTACTTGGCACCAGCAGGAAGAGGACTGGAACAGGCCTCTGGGGCAGAATCCTCAGCAGCAGCATGGTTCTCAGATCCCTCAAACCACAAGTACCATAGAAAGTTTCAAAGGTCAGTGAGAAAACTTTTTCATCTGGGAAAGGAAATGCGGTCTGGGTCCCCTGACAGCAACCACTGCAGCAACAGTGTCTATTGTTGGAGGTCTTCACCTAAAAAGCCCTTGGAAGAATTGAGCAGCTCATCTGAATGTCAGTCCTGAGTGGTGGCCCTGCCCTTCACCTAAAGCCCCTGGGGGAATTGAGCAACTGATCTGAATTACAGCCCTGAGCTAGGCCCTGGGTTGGGGAGGAAGAGCGCTGGCAGAGCTAGAGGCAGTTGTAGAGAGGGAATTCTACTACTTGCAGATTCTGGGCAGAAAAGTCTTTGGTTGTTCCCAGACCAGTGTGGAGGTGAGGAGAGGAGTAAACTCCTCTCCCTTCATTGTGCCACCTTGGAGGAACTAAAAACTTTCAGGTCCCCAGAATATACCCTGCTCTTGACAAAGGATTAAAAAGTCAAGTAACTGGCTGGGAAAATACCCAAAAAAGGGAAAAAATAAGACTATAAAAGGTTACTTTCTTGGTGAACAGGTATTTTCTTCCATCCTTTCAGATGAGGAAGAACAATGCATACTGTCAGAGGAAGTCAAGGCTTCTGCATCCAGTACCTCCAAAATAAATATGCAGTGGTCTCAGTCCATGGAAGAGCTTGAAAAGCAAGTCAATAGCTTGCTAAAGAGACCCAAAAAATGCTGAAGAAAATAACCCTTTTAAAAATAGGCTAACCCAATTGGCAAAAGAGATCCAAAAAGTCAATGAGGAGAAGAATGCTTTAAAAAGCAGAATTAGCCAAATGGAAAAGGAAGTTCAAAAGCTCACTGAAGAAAATAGTTCTTTAAAAATTAGAATGGAGCAGATGGAAGCTAATGACTGTATGAAAAACCAATAAATTGCAAAACAAGACCAAAAGAATGAAAAAATAGAAGAGAATGTGAAATATCTCGTTGGAAAAACAACTGAGCTGGAAAATAGATCCAGGAGAGACAATTTAAAAATTATGGGACTACCTGAAAGTCATGATCAAAAAAAGAGCCTAGACATCATCTTTCATGAAATTATCAAGGAAAACTGCCCTGATGTACTAGAACCAGAGGGTAAAATAAATATTGAAAGAATCCACCGATCACCTCCTGAAAGAGATCCAAAAAGAGAAATTGCTAGGAACGTTGTAGCCAAATTTCAGAGTTCCCAGGTCAAGGAGAAAATATTGCAAGCAGATAGAAAGAAGCAATTCCAGTATTGTGGAAATACAATCAGGATAATACAAGATCTAGTAGCTTGTACATTAAGGGACTGAAGGGCTTGGAATATGATATTCCAGAAGTCAAAGAAACTAGGATTAAAACCAAGAATCACCTACCCAGAAAAACTGAGTATAATACTTTAGGGGGAAAATGTTCATTCAATGAAATAGAGGACTTTCAAGCATTCTTGGTGAAAAGACCAGAACTGAATTGACTTTCAAACACAAGAATCAAGAGAAGCATGAAGAAATATACAGGAAGGGGAAATCATAAGGGACTTTCCAAAGTTAAACTGTTTACATTTCTACATGGAAAGATAATATTTGTAACTCTTGAGACTTTTCTCAATATTTGGGTAGATGGAGGGATTACACACACACACACACACACACACACACACACACACACATACATAGACAAATATAGACAGAAAGCACAGGGTGAATTGAATGGGAAGGGATGATATCTGAAAAGAAACAAAATTAAGGGGTAAGAGAGAAATATAGTGGGAGGAGAAAGGGAGAAATGGCATGGGGGCAAATTATCTGCCAAAGAGGAGGCAAGAAAGAGTTTTTTCAATGGAGAAGAGAAAGGAGGAGGTGAGAGGGAAAAAGTAAAGCTTACTCTCTTCACATTTCTGCTTAAGGAGGTAATAACATGCTCACTCAATTTGGTATGAAAGTCTATTTTACACTACAGGAAGGCAGGGGAGAAGGGGACAAGTTGGGTGGGGGGGATGATAGAAGGGAGGGCAAATGAGAGGGGGAGTGATTAGAAGTAGATACTTTTGGGGAGGGACATGGTCAAGGGAGAGAATGGAATGAATGGGGGGCAGGATAGAATGGAGAGAAATGTGGTTAGTCTTACACAACATGACTATTATGGAAGTCTTTTGCAAAACTACACATGTATGGCCTATATTGAGTTTCTTGCCTTCTCGGTGGGGATGGGTAAGGAGGGAGGAAGGGAGATAAGTTGGAACTCAAAGTTTTAGGAACAAATGTTGAGAATTGTTTTTACATGCAACTTGAAAATAAGAAATATGGGTAACACTATGTGGAAATCAATCATGCCCTACAAGAAAAGAGAGAAGATGAGGATAAGGAAAGGGAGGGATGTGATGGAGAGGTGGGCATATTGAGGGAAAGGATAATCAAAATGTAGGGTATTATGGGGAGGGGAGAGGGGATATATGGGGAGAAAATTTGGAACTCAAAATTTTATGGAAATGAATGTTAAAAACTAAAAATAAATAAATAAACAGTAAAAAAAAAGATTGGTATTTAAACATAATATCTATTGAATGAAATTAAGCTATTACTCATCTGTAAGTAAACAGGCTAAATCTCAAATAAATGAAAATTGGTAGTAGAAATGCATCATCAAGCTACAAAGTTCAAATAAAAAAGCAAAGCACCAAACATAAAATAAAAGGAAATGCAGAAACCTTCATAACCTCTTCTCATCTTTACTATTCCTGCAGGTCACAGAAGTCCAGGAGCTAGAGCTATGGAAATCTGAGATTTCTTTGGCCTAATCTGCTGGGTATGGCAACTACTTCTGCTACCAGAAAAGGCTTTTCTCAGGTCTTTCTCTCATTTTCTTTCATTAATTTTGTTGGTGACCAAGCTACCATGTCATCCCATGGACTTAAATGGTTCTTCTTTCTGTCTTCTTCCTGCCCCAAGATAGGTACCCTGAGATAGTGGCTCATCACACTTGCACAGCCAGTCTGATTGAAGTTGCTGCAGCTGAGGGGGAAGGGGCCTCATTCTTCAGCATTTGGAGCTGCTAATTTTTAATCTGAGCAGTTGGGTTAACATTTGCATGGGAAGAGATTCACATTTGCTCCATCCTTGTTGCAGTGTTCTGTATCTGATGTGCCTCTCAAAAATGAGAGGACTGGTGCTTCAAAGCTTACAAATGCCAACCATTATGATAACTGTTGACAAATTATATTACCCATCTTTTGATTCTTTTTAATGCAAGAACTTCTAGTTGATCCCAAGTTTATCTGATACAATGATAACCTCTGTAGAGCAAACTTGAGGATACTTTATAAAAATCAGTAAAATTTATCATCATTGATGACTACTAAGGCTATTAAATGGCATACGACCAATATCTGGATTTAAATACGGTTGACCAATGGCCAAGATCTTCTTCCCATTTACCTTCTGATACTCTCCAGGTTTCCTTTCCTTTTGCTTTCAAACTACCTCTAATCAACCTTCTTGTGTTGTGTCTTTACTACATCAGTACTTTTTCCCAGGGTGCTCTATCCATCTGCTTTTTAAAACTTACCTATATTCAAAGTTCAATTCAAATCTCAAGTCCTCTATGAAGCCTTCACTGACCAACTAGTCTTCCCCTAAAGTATTAAGAGTCTGAACCAAATATGAATGTAATGGAATACTGCTGTGCTATAAGAAATGATGAGCAGGTGGATGTAATAGCAAAGACCTCATCATACACAGGAGGGCCTGCAGTACAGGATCTTTGATCTGCTTTTCTAAAATGAAAGCAGGGGTCAACAATCTATTTTAATCAAGCACATATATCATTCACTTAGTTCAGGGGAAAAAGCACCCTGAGCTTCAGAGAAAATACAAACAGAAAAGACCAACAGACAGGACCTCCTGTCTGACCATACAACACAGATCAACAGACAGATCTAACTATCTGACCATACGTATATAGTTACAGAGAGAAAGAATCACCAACATCTGGGTTTTCAAAGCCGGGAGTGGGGGCTCCTTAGCAGCTTCCCAAAGTCTCATCTGGCACACAAACCTTCTTCGAAAAATTAAGCCTCAAAGTAAAACTTCACCTCAGAGTATATATACACTTCTCAGAGTCAGAGGGCATCACAACCCTTGAGAACAAGTGCCTCATTAGAAATTAACAAAAGATGTGAGCCTTCCAACAACAAGAAAAAATCTCCCCTAAACAAGGCAGGCCGATTAATGGGTGAGGGTGGGGAAGATCTTTAACTCTCATTAGCACTGCTGTGGACTTCAGAAAAACCTGAAAAGACTTATATGAACTGATGCTGAGTGAACTGAGCAGAATCAGGAGGACATTGTACACAGTAACAACCACATTGTGCAATGATTAATTTTGATAAACTTAGCTCTTCTCAGCAATGCAAGGATCTAAGACAATGCCAAAAGGCTCATGAAGGAAAATTCTATCCACATCCTGAAAAAGAACTTGGGAGTCTGAATGTGGATGGAAGCATACTATTCACTCTCCTTTTTTTTGCTGTTTTGTTTTGTTTCTTCTCTTTTATGATTCCTCCTATTGGTTCTAATTCTTCTTTACATCATGACTAATATGAAAATATGTTTAATATGAATGCATAAGTAGAGTCTATATCAAGTTGCATGCCATCTTCAGAAGGGGGAAAGACAGGGAAGGAAGAGAAAATTAGAAACTCAAAATTTATAGAAGTGAATGCTGAAAACTAAAAATAAATAACTTTTTTTAAAAAGTTAAACCAAACAACACTGAAAATGCCCTACATGCATATACATCTATGATTCATAACATGTACTACACAGATAAAGTTTTAGGAAAGTTACTGGGTAGAACTATGGAGGATAAAAAAAAGTAAAAAGAAGATACAGGAAACAGGACTTCTAAACTATCACAATAATCTAGATGAGAAGAGATGAGTAGTTGTGATGGAATGGTTTATTGTATAAAATATTATGCAATCAATCATGTGTGCAGTGTAGGACTAGGAAGAGTCAAAGAATATAGTACTACAATGCTACACATATGCTACAACATAGTATATCCACTAAACACATGCTACATATGTTCTACTCATAGGATATATATATGTCCTCAGAATTGTACTCTTACTTCTTTTGGCTAAATAACCCTAGTGCTTTCAAACAATTCCCAGACAGTCATTGAAATGATCTCAATATTTATAGTCAACTCTAGCTCAGCCCTGAAATTAAAGAACTCTTTCAGTAACAAGGCTATTGTGATCATAGGATTGAGATCAAGTAGGAACCTTAGATATTCCTACATTGATGGGGATGATGAGGAAATTGAGGCCAAGAGAGTGACTTTTCCCAAGACCAAGAGGAGTAAAAATTTGAAATCTAAGAATCCAGCCCATATCTCTCCCCTGTGCCTCAATTCAAAATTACTGTACACTAGAAGTCTTCACCATGTATCTCACAGACATCTCAAACTCAAAATCTGCTGAAAATTTTTCACAATCTAGCTCCAGCTTATCCCTCTGTATTATTCTCCCTCACACACTTTCCAATCCACCATATTAGCCAACTCAATGTTCCCTGAACTTTGCATTTGGTCCTTTGTAGCATCTCTTGCCTATATCCCCTTCCATCTTCTGATCCTACCACCTGGTACAACTTATCATCACTTTACGTCTGAACTATGGCAATAGCCTGCTGTTGGGTCTGCAAGCCTCAAGTCTTTCTCCACCACCGTCTGTCTTCCACTCAGCTCTCAAACTGATCTCCCAAAAGTGTAGCTCCATATTATTCTCCTACTCAGTAAACTCCAATGGCTCCTTATGACCTCTAAGAACAAATACAAAATCCTCTTTGGTGTTCAAAGTTCTTCATAACCTGAACTTTCCCTACCTTTCCAATCTTCTCATACCTTAAACTCCTCCCTCTCCTCATAGACTCTGAAATCCAGTGATACTGGTTTCCTTGCTCTTTCTCACATAAGATGCTCCATTTCCAGCCTCTTGGCATTTTCACTGACTTCCCTTTGTGTAATATTATCCCTCTGCATCTTTACCTCTGGGTTTCCTTGACTTCTTTCAAATTCCAGCTTAAGCCTCATCTTGGACAGTTAGGTTTTCCTGATCCCCTTTAATACTAATGCCTTCCCACTGCAGATTATATCCAATTCATCCTATCTAGAACTTATTCGTACATAATTGTTTGCAGTGTCTCTCTACCTTGCTAAGTTGTGAGTCCCTTGAGAGCAGGGACTATCTTTTGCCTTCTTTTGCATCCTCAAGAATTAGCACAGTGCCTAGTGCATAATAGGTGCTTCATAAATGCTAATTATTAACTGAATTTGCTGTCCCTCATCTTCACAATATATTCCCCTATTTCTTCTAGGAGGCAGGTAGGTGGCTCAGTGGAGCCTGAAGTCAGGAAGACCTGAGTTCAAGTGCAGCCTCAGATATCAGCTGTATGATTATGGGCCAGTCACTTAACCTCTGTTTGCTGTAATCCACTGGAGAAGGAAATGACAAACCACTCCAGTATCTTTGCCAAGAAAACTCCATGCTGGGTCATGAAGGCAGACTTGACTGTACAGCAACATTGCTACTCCTACCTTTTATCTTCCTTTAAGACTTAGGTCACATACATTGCCTTTCATGATACCGTTTCTAACTCACAGTTACTATTGTTTTTCCCACTTAAAATTATCTTGAATTTACTTTGTATACATTTTTCATTTATCTGTGAACATGTCCCCACACTTCCAGTAGAATGTTAGTTGATAAACATTTGTTAAGTATCTACCATGTGCCAGATTGTGTGTTAAGCTCTTAGGGATACAAAAATAGGCAAAAAATATAAAAGTTCCTACCCCCCGAGGAGCTCACCATCTAATAGACTGTAAGCTCAGTAACAAGACTATTTGTTTTGGCCTTTTTTTGTCTCCAGTGCTTAGTACCCAATTTGGCACAAAGCTCGCAGACATTTGGTGAGCTCCTTCCACAGTCCAGTGCTGCAAAAAAACCTCATTTTATTTCAGTAACATCTCTGTTTTTCACAGTTTGCTAAGACATTATGCAACCTCTCGACCTTAAATGTTTTGGGCAACAGTCAAATGGATTTACTATAACTCTGGGAAAAAGTTGTTATTCCAGCTGTTATTTCAGAAATGGCAGGCACAGTAGTATAGTGGGAAAAGCATTAGAATGAAAGGCAGGAGATCTGTGTTCTAGTCTTGACTATGACTAAATATAAGTAAGCAAGTAAAGTCTGAGCCTTAGTTTCCCCATACACAAAATGATGGAAAATTAATAATAGCTATTACAGCTTTGCAAAACATTTGACATAAATTATCTCATATACTTTTCATCATGTGCTTGTGAATGTTCTTCATCATGTGAATTAGGTAATGCAAGTTTATTGTTATCCTTCTTTTACAAGAACGGAAACTGAAGGTCAACATACCTAAAGGATTTGCCAAAATTTATACAGCTAGTAAGTGGCACAGCCAGTACTCCAACCTTGGTCCCAGACTACATAGGTCCCTACTCTGATCCAATACATTCCTCCAACGTTCTTTCTAGTTCCAGGAATCTGGGAATGCCAAATGCCCCTGATTAGGTTTTGCATTAAATAAAACTTGAAAAACACTCCCTTTACTCTTCTTTCCAAGGAACCCAAAACTACAGATAGGTAAATAGTATGTTTGATGCTGTTGGAGACCAGGATCTTAGGACAACAGAGAGCTTCAAGGGACCCTAGCCGTCATCTGTCAACGCTTATTTTACAAATGAAAAAACTGAGGCACAGAAAGGTTAAATGGGATAAGTAGAAAAATAGAGATTTGAACAGATTCTATAGATTAGCGTTCTTGTTCATTGATTCCTCCTTTTATAATAACTAAGAAAGAAGAAAAGACCCTAAAATTGACCCTGTGAGGATCTAGGTTTGGTTTGGGGAATAGCCTCCTAACAGTAAGGTCAAAGTTATACAATTATATCGAAACTTTTTATCAGTATTATTGACTACCATTCAAAAAGAGAAGTTAAGGGCTTCCTCTCTGCCCCTTTCCTTCATTCAGCAAGTATTTGTTGAGTCTATTACATGTAAAACATCACGGGGGTAGGGAAAACACAAATTAGTAAGGCACTGTGCTCATCTGCTTACCTTTTGACAAAAGCTACAGAAATCTACTTTGGCAAGTTGAAGACATTAACAAACAAATGAATTAGTTTAGTATTTCCTGTCTTTGTGTGGAATTGGAGTTTGAAGACATATCAAAATGAATGATTGGTCTCACAGTGGGTAGGGAGCTGGATCTGGAGTTGGGGCGTAGTAGAAAGAGTGATGGACTTGGAATCAAAAGTTTGTTGTTCAGTTGTGTTTCACTCTTTGTGACCCCATGGCCTGTAGCATATTAATATTGTCCATGGGATTTTCTTGGCAAAGATACTGGAGTGGTCTGCCATTTCCTTCTTCAGTGGAATGACTTGCCCACACAGCAAGCAAGTGTCTGAGGCCAGATTGGAAATTAGGTCTTCCTGGACTCCAGGTTCAGTGCTCAATCCACTAAGGCACCTAGCTGCTTCCAAGGCAGAGGTTAGGTGACTTGCCCAGGGTCACAGTGTCTGAGGTGTCATTTGAACTCAGGTCTTCCTGACTCCAGGCCCAGCACTCTATCCATTAAGCCATTTTGTTGCCTACTGGAATCAGGAGACCTGAGTCCAAATCCTGACTCTGATACCTACAGATGTCTGACCACAAGAAAGTCATTGAGCCTCTGAATTATTTCTCCTAATGTATTAAATTAGGATAATAATTATTGCTCTGATTACCTCATAGGTGATGAGGAGGGGAAGGGGAAGAGAAGGACTTTGAACACCTCAAGACACTATATAATGTGAACTGTTAGACAAATTGAATGTTTCTGTGTCTTCTAATTTATTTATAATCATCTATACATAGCCTCAAAGTGCTAAAGTCTCTGAAATCAAGGGAAATGGAGAAAAAAACATTTATATAGTGTCTACTTTGTGCCAGGCACTGTGTACTAAATACTTTTTAATAATTATTATCTCCTTATGATAACCCTGGGAGATAGATGATCTTATTATCCCCATTTAACAGTTTAAGGAACAGAGGCAAATAGAAGTTAAGTGACTTGCCCTGGGTCACATAGCTAGGAAGTATCTGAAGTTAGATTTGAATTCAAATCTTCCTGACTAGAGGACCAGCACTCTATGTATACCCTGCCACCAGTTGCCTTGTTAGTGAGGGGGATATCCTTTGTAAGAGATGGCTGAGAATGAATGAGATAGGCACTGATCTAGCTAACAAAACTTGCCTGGTGGTGGAAAAAAGAGATACCTTTTTATGACCACAATTGTAATAGAAGTATGGATACAATAGATGGGATGTAAGTTTTATTCTATGTTTCTTTTTAAGCATCCCTTTACTAGTGCCCGGTATGTTGCCTTTAAAATGTTCTTAAAGGAATTCAATGAGTTGTGAAGAGTCACTTGGACAAGAAGAGCAATGAGGAAGAAAAGAGAAGAGTCATGTATTAAGCAGCTCAGAGACGGGAACTCTGGTAAATGCTTTACAAATATCTCATTGGATCTTTACAACAATACTTCAAAGTAAGTGCTGTTACTTTCCCCCATTTTACAGTTGAGGAAACTGAGATGAACAGATGTTATGACTTGCCCAGAGTCACACTGATAGTAAGTGTCTGAGGCTGGATTTGAACTCATGTCTTCATGATTCCAGGCCCAGGCATTTTATCCACCATGAGATTATATTTCTGATATGCTTTCAAACATCAATTTCACACAAAGACAAGAAGAACATTTGGAAAGGTGGCTTCATTCATTTGTTTATACATTCATTTAATACAAAGGACAAGTCTCCATTCTCCAATAAATGAAGAAAAACTTAAACCAATTTCCATTTAAACCCAAATAAGCACAGATACCCAGAATTCTGGACTTGGAAAAGACTTCAGCAGCCATGTTCATTCAACCCATTAAATTTAGTTCAAATTTGATGCCTTTGACTGTAGGTATAACCCTATCATTCATCTGCAACACTTTTAGCCTCACCTCTCACACAGCTGTTTCTGTAGGAGTTATTCCTTGCTACCTTAAAAAAGAAGAAAGACTTTTAAAATCTCTCCTATGTATAAACAGAGTGATTTATACAACCACACACTGAATTTTTGCTATAGATAGGCAAGCAGAGAAATTTTACAGCTACACATGGGCATGTACTCAGTCAAGTAAATATATGCTTATTTGGCTAAATTTAGATATTTTGCTGAACAATATACAATGTGTATATGTACACATATATAAATTAAGTGGAATTTTTTGAACTTCACTTCGAATCCTGACCAGCCTAATTCTCTGGGAATCCAACTCCCACTTTCAGTGTTGAGAACAGAAGAGGATAAATACACTTACATAGTTGTATATATGTATAGATGGAATATTTATATTGTATGTGTATATATACACATGTAATCAGTTCTGCTATAACACATTTCAAAAACACTCATTTTACAATTTGTTCCAACACAATTGATATATTAGGAAACATTTTGAGCATAACATGAATTTGGAGTCTGCTTCTGAACAATTTCTTCCCAAGAAACATTGAGAGAATACATCAAACTACACTGCTTTACAATAATTGCAACATTTTCAATACGCACTTCAACAAGTAAATTTCAGGTCTTGTTCAAAGTAAAATGCTATATTTATTGTATATCTTTTTTTTAAGGCAGTAGGAGTTGTGATTGAAGGAGGAAAGCTGGTCCATACCACCTCTACCCTCTTCTGCTATGGTCCAAGCACTATTGCAGTCACTATCCTAGTATTTATGTATTTCTTAATTTTTGTGTATATAAAATTGAATATTTTATTAGATTTCTGTCTTTTATTTTATGTGTTACTGATGAAGTTTTTGTGTTATACCCTTAACTCTATTTTCCCCCATCAGCTCTGTGGTTTTTATGGTGAACTTTGCATAGTACAATTTGGTAATGCATATGTCCCATAATAACACAACTGCCTCTGGATGTGTATGTATCAAATACACACACACATTCATTGAGTTGAAGCCATGCCATCTTAGTTTAGCCTAATACCTTAACTAGGTGAGAACATATCTCAGTCAAAAACTCTTTGGAAGCCTTTAGATGAAGTGAAATATACTAGGCAAGAAATCTGTTCCAATTAGTTATGGAATTTCATTACTATTCCTGGGTCCTAGATAAAATCATTGTTAGCTTGATAGGGGAGCCATTCCAGATATTGGACTAAGTATGGATTTCCAGTACATCTTTGAAGAGAAAATGTCTGGGAGGGGAGGAGAGATCTTGGCTTTAGCCTTGATCTGGTCTTATTCTATCCCTCCCCCACAAGCTATAACCAAATGAGGAAATACCATTTTTGAAGGATCTGGAAGATTTTTGGTCTTCCATCTTCCCACTGGTGTCCTAGTAACCCCAGGGGCATCAGTGACCACTATCTTCTTGTCAGTGTTATAACTATATCCTTGGACCAGCTAAAGGCAATGTCTGCTTTGAAGTCCAAGGAAAGATGGATATAGAACCATCACACTTAAATGAGAACTCCTTGAATGCTCCTTGAGCACCCTATGAACGGAAAGAAAAAAGTCCCCAGTATCCAGTGAACTTAGCAACATGTACTCTCTAAGCTTGGATCAGTTTTTCCCTGGCCTCTCTGTGTACTTGTGGGAGAATGTGCCTCAGACTTGGAAGGGGATGTTTTATATCAAATTATTGCTATTATTTACCTCAGTAAATACTCCTTTCTAAAAGCAATAAAGTCGGCTGATGAAATTGAGTTTTAACTAATCATCTTGGAGGGAATCACACTGGTAGAAGATGAGCTGTTATCACTAAAGAATAACTCCTGGCCCCTCAGAGGTATTTCCCCAAACCCTATAACCCTAAAGAGGAGAGATAATCCAGTTTATCTCTGGGCACCCAACTTATCAATGAGAGTGGGAAGTGGGAGAACTCAGAAATTATATGGGCTACATAAGCATATATACACAAAAATACATCTATACATATGTATGTATACACATCTAGATGCAAGCTGTACTTCACTGTCATAAATGTATACATAGATGGCGGAGTAGAAGGACGCACGTTTATGAGCTCCAAACCACAGCCCATAGAATTAATGTAAAAAGAGACCCCCCCATAACTTCTGGACCACTGAAAGGGGTACAGAAACAGAGTGGAAGAGATTTCCGTGCCAGAGAGCCCTGGAGAGCTGTCCCCAGGGTCCGGCGTGCTCTGGAAAGTGGACCCCACCCCAGAGCTGCCCTGGCCATGGCCACAGAGAAGCTGACCTGAGCAAGCTTCAGGGACGGAAGCTCCGGCAGCCGGGAAAGTCCCTCCGCCCACAGAAGCTACAGGTCAGTGAGAGAGAAGGCTAGGCTGGACGAGAGGGGGAGCGGAGTGTCTCCGTGACTCAGGCCCCCTCAGGAGGAAGCGGTGGCGGCAGAGGCGGGGGCGGCGGTGGAGCAGGTGGAGGCAGCAGCGGCTGCGGCCGAGACGCCCCCAGCAGCAAGCAGGATCTTCATTACTGAAAGTCTCTGCATAAACAACCTGAGGGAGCTGAGCCTGGGAGACAGCCCTGCCCCACCCTGCTCCACTACTGAAGGCCTCTGCATAAAGCCCCTGAGGGAGCTGAGCCTGGGAGGTGGTCCTGCCCCCACCCCAGCACCAGAACTAAAGTTCACATTGATTAGTGGCCGGCAGCGGGGAAAGTCCATTTGAATCTCAGACCCTAAGCACTAGCTGGGCGGATCTAGGCAGAGGTGGACAGGAATCTCAGGAGTCAAGTAACTGGCTGGGAAAATGCCTAGAAAAGGGAAGAAAAATAAGACTATAGAGAGTTTTTTCCAACAAATGCAAATGAGCCCGACATTCGGATCTGATGACGAGGACGTATTCTTGCCATCAGGGAAAGATGTGGAGGGCGGGGCCTCGGTACCCCAGACACCCCAGGGGGGTGTCGGACGGGCTCAGGCCTTGGAAGAGCTCAAAAAGGATTTTGAAAAGCAAGTTAGACAGGTGGAGGAAAAACTGGGAAGAGAAATGACAGAGATGCAAGAAAAGTATGAAAAACGGGTCAATACCTTGGTTAAGGAGACCCAAAAAAATGCTGAAGAAAATAACACCTTGAAGAATAGGCTCACTCAATTGGCAAAAGAGGTTCAAAAAGCCAATGAGGAGAAGAATGCTTTCAAAAGCAGAATTAGCCAAATGGAAAGAGAGGTTCAAAAGCTCACTGAATTTAATAGTTCTCTCAAAATTAGAATGGAACAGATGGAGTCTAATGACTTTATGAGAAACCAAGAAATCACCAAAAAAAACCAAAAAAATGAAAAAATGGAAGAGAATGTGAAATATCTCATGGGAAAAACAACTGACCTGGAAAATTGATCCAGGAGAGACAATTTAAAAATTATGGGACTACCTGAAAGCCATGATCAAAAAAAGAGCCTAGACATCATCTTCCAGGAAATTATCAAGGAAAACTTCCCTGACATTCTACAACCAGAGGGCAAAATAAGTATTGAAAGAATCCATTGATCACCGCCTGAAAGAGATCCAAAAAGAGAAACTCCTAGGAACATTGTGGCCAAATTCCAGAACTCCCAGGTCAAGGAGAAAATCTTGCAAGCAGCTAGAAAGAAACAATTCCAGTACTGTGGTAATACAATCAGGATAACTCAAGATCTAGCAGCTTCTACATTAAGGGATCGAAGGGCGTGGAATTGGATATTCCAGAAGTCAAAGGAACTAGGACTCAAACCAAGAATCACCTACCCAGCTAAACTGAATATAATACTTCAGGGGAAAATATGGTCTTTCAATGAAACAGAGGACTTTCAAGCATTCTTGATGAAAAGACCAGAGCTGAAAAGAAAATTTGACTTTCAAACACAAGAATGAGAAGAAGCATGAAAAAGGAAACAGCAAAGAGAAGTCTTAAGGGTGAGGTGAACAGAAGTGAACTGTTTACATTCCTACATGGAAAGACAATATCTGTAACTCTTAAAACTTTTCAGTATCTGGGTAGTAGGTGGGACCACACACACACATGTACACGCATGCACGCACACACACATACACACATGCACACACACACAGAGACAGAGAGCACAGAGTGAATTGAATAGGATGGGACCATAGCTGAAAAGAAATTAAGGTAAATGGTGAGAGAGAAATGTAGTGGGAGGAAAGAGGGTGAAATGGAATGGGATAATTATATGTCATTTAAGAGGCAGTTAGCAGACTTTTTAGTGGTGGGAAAAAGAGGAGAGCTGAGAAAAAAAAAAACAATTAGTTTACCCTCATCACATTTGACTAAAGGAAGGAATAAAATGCACACTCATTTGGGTATGAAAACCTATCTTACAGTATAGGAAAGTGGGGGAGAAGGAGATGGGCAAGGGGGGGGATGATGGAAGGGAGGGCAAAGGGAGGAGGGAGCAATTTGAGGTCAACACTTGGGGAGGGACAGGATCAAAAGACAGAAGAGAAACAATGAGGGGCAGGATAGGATGGAGGGTAATTCAGTTAGTCTTACACAACATGACTATCAGGGAAGTCATTTGCAAAACTACACAGATATGGCCTGTATTGAATTGCCTGCCTTCCCAAAGGGAATGGGTGGGGAGGGAGGGATGGGGAGAATTTGGAACTCAAAGTTTTAGGAACAACTGGTTAGTATTGCTGTTGCTACTAGGAAAGAAGACATACAGTTAATGAGAAATAGAAAGTCATCTGGCCCTACAGGAGAAAAGAGAAGATGAAGACAAGAGAAGGGAGGGATGACAGAAGAGAGGGCAGATTGGAGATAGGGAAAATTAGATGCTTGGGGTATTGGGGTGGGGAGAGGGGATAAAAGGGGAGAAAATTTGGAACCTAAAATTTTGTGAAAATAAATGTAAAAAGTTAAATAAATAAATTAATTAAATGTAAAATACCAAATAAATAAATAAATGTATGCATATATATCCTTACAGAAATAAAAATATACACAGCAACTATAATTGTCCCATTCCAACTTTTCAGAGCACTATTTTCCCCTCTTCTGAAGCTGCAGGGGCTGGCGAGGGGAGGGGGGCAGGGAAAGGGGGAGGGAAAGAGCATCTTTTGACTTCTATGTCTTTATGGGAATTGAATTTTTACCACTCCTGGTACAGGATCTGTATAAGACTTTCCTATGCTAACTTAGGTCACTGCAACCCCAGACACCACTAACTGTGCAAATAGCATGAATACCTGGAAATAATTCGACCATTTTCAAGGAACTCAAAGAGTTCTCCTATGTTATTAGTCTTAGCTTCCGAAGACCCCTGGAAATTGTAAGGACCCAGGTATCCTGTTCTTAACCTTCTAGCGGAGGGAACTATGATAGAAAAAGGAGAACCTTCACCTCACAAAAGAGCTGGAAATAGAACTAAGTGAACAGTGACTTAGAAGCACAGATACTGCATTTGTTCTGTATCTGTTTGCTCATCTGTAAAATGCAGTTAACAATAGCACCTGTACTCTAGGGCTCTTAGGAGGATCAAATTAGATAATACTTGTAAATCACTTTACAAACCTCTAAGGACTACATGAATGCTAGCTATTGAATATATATTACTGATTCACATAGACCTTGCTGTCCACCAAGAAATTTTTAGGATAACCTGCTATCTAGATATACCCCCACCACAATTTTGAACTCCAAAGCTGAATTATTGAACATAAGTATATAGTGTTCTTAAATTTTATCTCATATTCAGCCCAAATTTCTACCCTATTGGAATTTTTTTCTATTCTATTATCCAATATATTAATTGTCTGACCCATCATCTGCCAATGTGATAAGTATGTCATCTATGTCCTTATCTAAGTTATTAGTAGCTTTTAAATATATTAGTATATATTACATATGTACTATTATGATAATGCTATGTATTAAATATATTGATATATTAGTAAAATAAATTAGTAACTACTACATAGCACAAAGCACTCAGAGACCTCCTTAATAAAAAAAACTCATATTTATGTAAAACTTCAATTTTTCAAAGTATTTCCCTTATAATAACTCTGTAAAGTAGAAATGTAAGTATTAGTAATCCATCTTTAGAGATAAGTGTACTGAGTCTCTAAGGATTTGAGTGCTTTACCCAGTATCACACAACTAGTAAGTATCTGATCATGCAGAAACCAAACCCAACATTTTAGAGTTGGAAGAGACTTCAGTGGCCACATAGTTCAACCTATTTTCTCCTCTAAATCTCCACTGCAACATATCTAACAAGTGATCATCCAACTTTAAGTCTAGTGAGAGTCAATAAATAGCAAACAGGAGTGATAGACACTGTACTAAGCTCTGGGGAAACAAATACAAAAACGAAAAATAGTTCTACCTTCAAGGAGCTTACAATCTGAATGCCAAAAGATAGCTCACAAAAGAAATCAGAAACGGGAGAGGGAGAGGTGGGAGAGGTCATACACACTGGGACATGGAGGTGAAGTCAAAGCAGTCCAAAAGGAGGGTGTTGGGTGGAGTCCTAGAGAGTTCCAGAGAGCCTGAGAAGCCCAGGACCTCCAAAGGCAGCCTATTCTATTTTGGAGAGCTCTAAGGGAAGCTAGATGGCACAGTGGATAGAGTCAGGAAGACTCACCTTCCTGAGTTCAAATCTGACCTAGGACAATTCCTAGCTGTGTGTGTGATTCTCTGAACAAATCACTTAACTCAGTTTCCTCATCTATAAAATAAGCTGGAGAAGGAAATGACAAACTGCTCTAGTATCTTTGCCAAGAAAATCCCAAATGTGATCCCAGAGAGTCAGACACAACTAAAAAACAAAAATTGTTAAAAAGCTTCTCTTTATATCAGACTAAAATTTGTCTCTGTAACTTCCACTCATCACTTTCAGTTTTGCCATCAGAGGCAAGCAGAACAAGTCTAATCTTTCTTCCATGTGACGGTCCTTCAAATATTGGTCCTATCCTGCTTCCCACTCTGTCTTCCTTTCTCCAGCCTAAACAACCTCATTTCTTCAACAGGTCTATATATGGTAAGGACTCAAGGCCCATCATCACATAGTCTGCCATCCTCTGGACTTTCATGTTTTTCAATATCCCTCCAAAACAGGATGCCCAGAACTGAAAAAAATGTTTGACTTATAGTCTGATGGCATAGCAATATCATCCCTCTCTTAAGAAAGTCTCCAATATTAAAGTTTTAGATTTTTTTTACTGCCATATCACACAATTCGTATTGAACATGTAGTCCCCCTAAAACTCTTAGATTTTTCTCAAACTGCTTCTTAAGCATTCTTTTCCAACCTTGAGCTTCTGAAGAAAATTTTTTTGAAGCCATGAATAATATTTACATTTAACTATTAAATTGTATCAAATTTAGCTCAACATTCTAGCTTGTCGAGATCCTTTTGGATCCTGTTACAAAATTGGTAACTACGTTAGTTCTGCCTCTATCTAAACCAGTAATAGAAATGTTAAGCAGCAGAGGGTCCAAGAGAGATCAAATTGATATTGAAACATTAACTGACTACAGTTTGCTTCCCAAATCATTTAATTGTGCTTATATAATATCTAACCCACACACCTACCAAGAAAAATATGAGAAACTTTTTCAAGTCTTCTGCTAAAACTTAGGTAAACTATTGACTCTGATCAAAAATTTGTATTATTGAGAAGGGAGAGATAGAATGAGGTAAATTATCTCACATAAAAGTGGTAAGAAAAAGCTTTTACAATGGAGAGAAAGAGGGGGAAGGTGAGAGGGAATAAATGAACCTTACTTTCATTAGATTTGGCTTAAGGAGGGAATAATATACACACTCAACTGGGTATCTTACTCTATAGGAAAGTAAGGGGGAAGGAAATGGGGGGGGTGATAGAAAGGAGGGCAGGTTGTGGGAGAGAGTAGTCAGAAGCAAACACTTTTGGAAAGGGACAGGGTCAAAGAAGAAAACAGAATAAGTGGGGGGTCAGGATGGGATAGAGGGAAATATGGTTAGTCTTTCACAACATGACCATTATGGCAGTATTTTGCATAACTACACATGTATAACCTATGTTGAATGACTTGACTTTTCAAGGAGGGTGGGTGGGGAGAGAGGAAAGGTGAGAATTTGGAAGTCAAAGTTTTAAAAACTTTAAATATTGTTAAAGTATTGTTAAATATTGTTTTTACATGCAACTGGGAAATAAGATAAAACAGGCAATAGGCTATAGAAGTCTATCTTGCCTTTCAAGAAAGTAACGGGCGTGATAGAAGAGAGGGTGTGATAGAAGAGAGGGCATACTAGAAGAAAGGGTAATCAGAATGCATGCCATCTCAGTGTTGGGAGGAGGGGAGAGATGGGGGAAAAATTTGGAGCTCAAAATCTTGTGGAAATGAACATTGAAAACTAAAAATCAATTGATTAATTTTTAAAAAATAATTTGTATTATTTCCGTAGGACCTAGTAATTCAAATCCTAAATTGTCATCCTGGCCAGTGGGGCTTTCCTTCTTTTAGTAGTATTGTGTCTATCTAAATTTGTCTTCCACTAATCCCTGATGCACACTTTCTTTTCAGACCCTCAGTCTCATTTCCTCAGTCTTCTTGCAAGGCACCAGGACTCCTTCAAGTACAATTGTGCATGGTGATTTTCTCCCAAGTAGAATAATTACATTCTTCCTCTCTTTGCCCATCCAAATTTTTAGAAGTCTAACTCCAATCCAACAACACCTTTCTTTACAATTCAAGCCCGCAAATGACTGAAATACAGTACTGTTTGGTTTCACATTTAACTGTATGTTTTTCACTATACTCTTTCATATGTTCATTTCATCGAATTTCTAAATAGATTGTATAGTCCTTGAAGGTAGGACTCTTCATTACCTATGCTCTATAATAATAGCCACAACACGGAGTATACGATAATTGTTCAATAAATTTTTGATGAATTGTTCAATGACCGACTTTGATCTAAGACAACTCCAAAAGACTCATGATGGAAAATGCTATTCACATCCAGAGAGAGAATGATGGAGTCTGAATCCAGATTGAAACATACTATTTTTTCTCTTTTGTTTTCTTTCTTGTGGTTTTTCCCTTTTGTTCTGATTCTCCTTTAACAACATGAGTAGTGTGGAAATATGTTTAATGATTGTACATGTATAGCCTGTATCAGATTGTTTGCCATCTTGGGAAGAGGGAAAAGAGAGTGAAAGCCTGAGAAAAAAATTTGGAACTCAAAACCTTACAAAAAATGAATGTTGAAACATCTTTATATGTATTTGGAAGCAATAAAATAGCATTAAATGGGGGGGAAAGAAATAGATTTTAAAATATATTGATGACCCCTTTTTTCCTGTCTTTTACTCTGAGATGAAGAAGAAAACATTATCCTCACTTGTTGATGACATGATGGTTTGCTTTAAAATCATAGAGAATTAACAAAGAAATTAATTGAGACTAAATAATAACTTCCCTAAAGCAATAGTTTTAAAAAATAAAATCACATAAATCATTGGCATTTTATAATAGCAATAATAAATCTACTGGCTAGTAATAGAAAAGAGAATCTTATTTAAAATAAACTGTTAGTCTAGCAAAGAACACTCTCACATCTATGAAAATAATTACAAAATGCTCTTTAAGTAAGAAGGTAAAGTAACAAAGGTTTACTAATCTCTTACCATGTGCTAGGCACTATGCCAGGTAAGGAACAATTTAAATAAATGGAGGGATATTCAGTGCCATGCCAATATAATAAAAATAATAATCACATTAAAATTAATTACTAGGCTTAGTTCCATATAAATCAAGCTACTAAGTAGATACTTTATACAGTTAGACAACACAACAAAACCCCTTAGAATATCAAAGGAAAAATTTTAAAAAGTTGTGATGAAGGAGAAATAGCACTTCCTTACCTCATCTGTACTCTAAAGAGGTAGTCATACAAATTATCTGGCATTAGTTAAAAATAGGAAAGTAGATCAATGGAACAGACTAGACAAGGAAGAATCAAATAATTAATTCAATACAGGCCTTAATGTACTTTAAAATATGAATTACCTAGGAAAAAATTCTCTTTTTTTTTGCCAATAATTGCTGGAACACTTGGAAACTACAGTTTGGTATAAATTAAGTTTAGGTGAATTTCTTATAGCATATATCACAATAAACTCAAAACAGACATATGACCTGAATATTAAAGATTGTACCATGAAAAATATTTTAAAAGGATGAAATCAAGTATGTTTCATGGGGACAGCTAATGGACAATTCTTAAACAAAGGAGAGAAGTGATTACAAAAGATAAAATAGACAAATTTAATTACATGAAATTGTAAAAATTTCAAAATTAATACAACTAAGAAAAGTAGAAAAGCAATTAACTGGGGAAAATATTTGTATCAAAATTCCTGATAAGGGATATGTAGGCAACTAACAGAAATATGTAAAATGCAAAAGTCATTCCCCAATAAATAAATGATCAAAGGATGTGAACAAAACGTTCTCGAAAGAATAATTATGAGTTAGTACCAATCATAATCAAAGAATGTCCCAGATAACTAATAATAAAAGAAAACTAAAACAACTGAGGTTTAACCTCATGCCCATAAATCCAACAAAAGTAACAAAAGATAGGAATAATTTTCAAGGAATTGTAGAAAAGTGAACATGTCAGTGAGCCATATTTTTTTTTTTGACCTATGAATTGGTCCAACCAATCTGGAAAGCAATTTGTAATTATTTGAAACAAAGTAACTAGAGTGTCACTTTTTGACCCAAAGATTCTACTGTTGCCAGAGGTCAGTAACAACCAAAATAGGCGCTCTCTCTCTCTCTCTCTCTCTCTCTCTCTCTCTCTCTCTCTCTCTCTCTCTCTCTCTCTCTCTCTCTCTCACACACACACACACACACACACACACACACACACAAGAATGTACACATGCACAAATTATGGCATCACTTTTTGTAGTAGCAATCGATACTGAAATAAAGTAGATTTCCATTGATTGGAGAAGGACAAAATATATAGTGGCAATGGAATGTGATGCAATATTGTTGTGTTGTAAGAAGTGATAGGAAGACATGTGAACTGATGCAAAGTGAAGTTAACACAAGCAGGAAACCAACATAAACAACGATTATACCAATTTTTGTGGAAAGATCAGCAACAAATGAATTGAAACGGAATGCTGCAAAATTGTAATCTTGGCCTCGAAGAAGAGATATAAGGTACCTCCCCCTGCTTCTTTGCAGAAGTGGGAGAGGGGCAGGACTAGGAGTGTGGAACAATGCATTTAGTAAGTGTTTTTTGATATGTTAGATTAGCCAAACAGTTTCATCACCCTCTTCTTGTCCCTCTCCGCAACCACTATAATTTTTAGTTATAAGGGATGGCTCTCTTATACAGGAGATAAGGGATAAATATATAAGTGGTAATTTTAAAGTTCAATAAAACTATTTTAAAATATTTTTTAAACTTGTGGCATTGAATATAACCATTTTATGCATGTAGTTTTTGTGCTGTGTCTTGCACACAACATGTGGTATTTTCTATAGCCAGGTTTATATAACTTCTTTTTTAATGTATAGAATCATAGCTTTAGAACCAAAAAGAGATATTTACTACTTGTGTGACTTCAAGCACACTTTTCTTGGCCTTGGGGTCCTCATGGATAAAATGAAAGGGTGAAATGATTTAATATCTTTCTAGATCCATATTCTATGACCTTTGATTTAGAGGTCATTCAGCCTAACTCCCTTATTCTACCAACAGGAGAAGTCAGGGAAAGAGCTCAATGCTTTCCTCATAATTATATTATTAGTGACAGAGCTGGGGCCATGATAAAACTAGATTACACTGATGTAACACTATATGGGCTACAAAACACATTTATATGCATCATCTCATTTGCTATTCATGCTTGAAGCTGTGAGAAACATACTCTTTTACCTATTTTTCAAATAAAGAACTCAGGCTCAGAGATGTTAAGTGACTTGTCATGATCACAAAGCTACTCAAGATGCAATGCAGCTCAAAGTCCAGTTGTCTTTCCATGGCACTGGGCCCCTTGACTCCTGTTTCTATGTCCTTTCCTCTGTCACGTAGAGCTGGGATGTCAGACTCAAGGCCTGCAGGCAATGGGCAGCCCACAACACTCCCCAGTGTGGCTTAAAACACATTAAAATGTAATTGGGAGATATTTAACCAAAGAAATCAAAATCCAGATATTATCACATTTTAAAACCAAGTCAATATGTGGCCTCTGGGGATCCTTATATAAGGATCAGTGGCTCTGTTTCTATTTGACTTTGACAGTACTGAAGTAAAGGGCTAGTGAATGAGGCAAACAAAAATACAGATATTAGAACTGCAGAATTTGAAAGCTAGGAGGATCCTAGGTATCACCAAAATAGAGCTACATCTTAGAGCTACATCATCCAATCCCCTTACTTTGGAGTGAGGGAACTGAGGCCCAGAGAGTTGTGATTTGCTGAAGGTACAACAGGGAATTAGTAGCAGTGGTGTGATTTGAATTCATTATAATTCCAAAATTGATACACTTTAGATCTTTGAATAGTCCCTAGCCCAGCGCCTCCCCACCTCCTCCCATCTTACAACTAAGGAAACTGAGAAGTTATGTGACTTACCTAAGGTCATTCATCTCACCATTGGACAAGCCAGGACTAGAAGCCAGTTCTCCTCATTTCTATTCTCAAGTCACTTGTACCACAGTGCTGCCTAATTAATGCAGACAGAACTGGATGTTCTCAATACTTCAACTCCCCCTGCTAGTTATAACCAGGGGCACATTGATTCTATTGGGCCACTTGGGTACCATTAAATGTGTTCACTGACGTCCACAAACTTCGGAGATCAGATAATTCCTGCTCTAAGTCTACTAAGTGGGAGAAGGAGCTTATTAGTCTCTAAATATTTTCTGACTTCAGAGGATGTTTTAATGGAACCAAAGTAAATTAATTCCAGGGTCATAGCCATATCTCCCTGGAGTTAGAAAAATCAAAATGTGCCTTTTCTTCTCCTCATTTTTTTTTTAAAGAAAACCATGTGTTTACTTTCAAATGCCAAAGTTACAACAGAGCTGACATAAAGCCAAGCTCTGTGTTGATTTTAAAAGATGGAAAAAGGGGTTAAAGTCCTTCTTTCTGATTCTTGTTTTTGTAGGGTTTTGGTCGCAAAGAAACAGGTTTTTAAAATGAACTCCATTTCAATCCCTTTTCCTGCCTGAAGACAGTGGAGGTCCTTCTGAGGTCTAAGAGCTGTGACATCTTGACTCTGTGATTCTCCTCTAAAACTCTCCACACTCCCTGGCCTTCCAAACTGCCCGATTTGCTTAGTATCACTTCCCTTTTCCATCTCACTGAAATCTGAGCTAGCTGCGACCCTGTCAGTCCACACACTGAGCCCCGCACAGAATTCAAGAAGGGGACTCAAGGAGAAATGCCAGAGGACAGAGCTGGGGCCATCAGATGCAAACTTGATCACTTGGAAAGCCCCTTTGGAGATCAGAGACCCCTGCTCCTGTTCCCCCACCCACAAACCCTCCCTACCCCACACACACCCAATTCAAATACTGACCATTTCTTCAGCCAGACTTTGCTACATTGGATTAGATTATAATGTGCTCTAATGAACATTAATACAGAAGCATTCCTTTTTCAAATATATCCTTAAATTGTAACAGTTTTCTTAAGTATATTCGTTCTCCTGCATAAACACTCCCTCACAATATAAATTGAACTAGTCATACTTTTAGAACTGGGTCGGTTCCCAGGTTATCTCAAGAATAAATGTGAAGAAATCATAAAGGAAAGTTATGCTTACCATTGTCACGTCTCAAAAATATCTTCTTTTGCAGGCTCATAACTGTTATTTCATGGATGAAAACGGCTCCTTCAGGATGTTCAATAGATTGTGGACGAGAGATGGCAACTCCTACTTTTTTTTAGTGTTTGAAAGTAACTCTTAAGTGAGCAGGCTGCCTTCTTAATATAGCAACTTTTCCTCAGCCGAAAGTTCCTCTCCCCCTCTCCTCTTTTTCTTCTTCTTCTTCTTTTTTTTTTTTTTGCCAACAAATCTTTAATGTTTTAGATTGGGAACTTCCAACTGCCTCCCTTTTAGCTAGGCAGATGTGTATAATGGCAGTATAATTTCACTGAATCCACCACTTAGATCGTAACCCTTTTCCTGTACTACAAACAGAAATGTAAAACCTCAAACTTTCCTTTGGACTCTGTGTCCGTTAGGAGAAGGTAAAACACCCCTTCTCTGGAGGGCTAATGTATGGAAAATGTGCTAAAATCTTTAGAGCGTTTGGGGCTCTGGAATCCCTGCCCCCTCACTGGTTAACTGGCCCTTGGTGCTTTTATGTAATTGCATGGTACAAATACAACACCTCAACTCCTTGCCCAAAATTGAAATGATTCATTTACTCCTCATTTAAACACACACACACACACACACACACACACACACACACACACACACACACAGTGCTTGTTTAATCCAAGTGAAAACGCCTTTCATAAACTCTGCAAAAGGCTTGGGGAGGACCGCCCCCTAAGTGAATAAAGTCTGTGTCTTGAAAAGTACGAGTTTAACTCAGGGGAAAGGTGGAGGCAGGCATGACCCAAAACAAATAGAAGGAACTGAGACCCTGTTCTGTGTGAGGGGAAGCATGATGCTGGATGATGGGGGAAAGCGGGAGGGAGGAGAACTTCGACCCTGGACAATTAGCGAGTCTGGCATTGTGTCCTGTTGTGTTTATTGTTTGGCTCTCTGGGCTCTGAAGCCACATGTTTCTGCGGACGACTCCCTAGGATCTCATCTGTGGACTTGGAAGCCACGCGACAATCTTTACAAGTGATCTATGTCTCTGGGCTTGCCTGAGCAATTGTGCTCCAGTCCCAGACTGTCAACCATCTAAAGGTAGAGCTGTCCCTGGGGGGCTGTGAACTGGGGCTACCGGGCAGCTTGCCTTAGGACATGCGCGGACAGCTCCTGAAGCACTCCACACTCAGGGCTGCCTAGGTGGAGGTAAAGAGGATTGGACCCAGAATCGAGAAAACCTGGGGACAAATCCAACCTCAGACATTTACCAGCTGTGTGACACTGGCCAAGTCTCTTAATGGCTGTCAGACTCAGTTTCTCCATCTGCAAAATGGGGAAAGTGTAAGAACTGCAAAATAGAACCTACCTCCTCACGTTATTGTGAGGATAAAATGAGATAATATTTATAGCTAGCTGTTATTATTGGCTCTTGGGATAAGGTCACAAGGGTCTACTGCTTAGTTTCTCCATCTATAAATGGGAGTGACAATGTTTGTACTACTAGTTTCTTTTTTAAATTAAATTAAATTTAATTTTTAATTTATGGAATAAAACAAGCATTTCCATGACATAGTCTAACAAAAAAAAGAGGATTGAACATGAAACTGTAAATCTGTTACATACAACTTACAATTCCTTTTAAATTTGACAGAGGTCTTGTAAGGAAAACATTTTTCAAACTTTAAAGCTCTATAGAAATGTGAGCTAATATTATTAACCCTTTGTTTCTTTGACTAGGCTTCCCTGCTTGATGCCATTGAACATTTACCTCCGAAAAAGGTGTTAAGACTTCAAAGGAAATATAAAATATGATGCCACCTGGGGCTACAATTTAGAAGTATCCCACCGGCAGTACAGCAGAGAAGGAGAGGTGAGCTCCAAACTAAAAGATTCCAAGAAAATCTTTGGGCCTCTATACTAAGGCTTAGCTAGAAGAACCCTCTAGGTAGCTTTGTATTCAGTATCTCTGACATACAATGTTGATTACTTTGTAAAAGAGAAAGTCCTGTGTGAACGCAGAGCCAGAACTAGGGTGAGGTAACTGGTGCCTTATGCCAGGGCAATAAATTTAGAAGATGCAGAATATAGAGGTTGATGAGCATATGTTCATTCATTTGTGCTGAGAGAGCTAGAAGGGAACTCAGAGGTCAACTGGTGCAACACTTTCGCCCCATTTTAGAAATGAGAACATAAAGGTCATTCAGATCACAAATACAGCAATAATAGAGCCAGCATATAAAGTAGGGGCCTCTGACTTCATTTTCCATGGGTTTTCCACTGTACCACAGAAGTTAGAGTCTATTTAGCAAGCAAAATTAAAATAGGAAGCTACCAGATATTGTATAGAGTTAAGTTTTTCTACTGGCCCATCTTGTCCTTCACTCCACCTCACCCCAATCACTGGGGAATCTCTGCAACAGTGGTCTCAATGTCCCAGATTTTCTGTTGCCTCCCCACAAGGCAATGCTCCATATCGGCCCACGTAAACTTTATGCTGCTTCCCCTGGGTACAGTTTGTGATATTTACCTTGGGCACCAAATCTCCAAGACATGTCCCTAGTGAGTTATGATGATGCTAATAGAGGCTAAAATTGTTTCCACAGTGGATAAACCCAAGAATTTGAACAAGGTTCCTTCTCCCTCATTAGGATGCTAGATCTTAGCATGACATCCACCCTTCACTTTAACCTCTGAATCTGAGCCAAAGGAATGTCTCAGGGTGGTTAATGAGCCAAAACAAACTTCTTTGACTCAAGGAAATTGCAAAGATCCACAGGTGAATAACAAAGACGAAAGTGAACAAGAATTCATCTTTTTTTCTTCCTTTTCAACATGAGACAAAATAGTGGATAGACATCTGGCCCCAAAGTCAGGAAGATCTAGGTTCCAGTCTTCCTTCTGAAAAACATCTTCCATGTGACCCTAGGCATATCACTTAAGCTCTCCTTACTTTAGGCAACTCTCTAAGATGTTAGTTGTAGAGAAGGTACTAACTTGCATTGGAAGAGAAAAATTTCTTCATCTAGAAGTTTCTTATATTAATTAAATCAGGGAGCAAGTCCTTCTCCCTAGCTTCTCCAGCATTAGGCCTTCTGGTCTCCCTTTCTCATGTTTTTACCACCTTTTAGTACACTTTGGTCACCTTATTCTTCTGTCTCTTTATTTATGTTTTTCATCTCTCATTGTCATGAGGAAATCTCTCTTATTCTCCCTTTAATGCCTCCATCAATTTTGACCTGTCTTGCTATGTATTGAATATAACATATTGGATATGAATGTATTATAAATAATTTCAAATTATGTCTATATTAGTTACAAATGTATTCAAAATATTGTATTTATTTGAAAATATAATCTAATAATTATAATTGTATTGAATGGTCACAGCACTAGTATGTGTCAGAGGCAAAAACTCAAGCTCAGATCTAAGCTGTTTGTCTGACCCTCTATGCACCATGACATGCCATCTCCTAATAAAGCAATAGAGAGAGAGAGCTTTAGCATCAGCATAGCACAGCAGAAAGAGTGCCAGTCTTGGGGTAAAAAAGAGATAGATTCAAATCTGACTGTGATACAGTTGAACTGTGTAACTCCAAATAAATCAATTAACTTCTCAGAGTCCCAGGCAACTCTCTGAAATTATATATTACAGAGTACGTACCAATCTACTTTGGAAGAGGGAGTGACCTTAAAAGTCCAACTGCCCCCCAAAATACATACATATAGATGAATGAATGAATGAGGCAAGTAAGTAAATAAATAAATAGATGGATGGATGGGGAAATGAATGAATGAATAGTACCTCAAGGGAACTGTTATTGTCTCCATTTTAGGAAATGAGGAAAACGAGATTCAGAGAGTTGAAGGATCTTGCCCATCATTACATAATGGAGGGAGATGCAAAAATTGGAACAATACAATCTCACAAAGTGTTAAAAACTGTGGAGGGAAAGATGGTCCTTCAGAAATCTTGATGTGAGATCTTACTAAATCAGAATATCCTATGTGCATTCATAGATATAATTCAGAGTAGGACAGCATATAAGCAAAATTGTCAGGGTTCCCCTGGCAACCTATTTCTGTTATGACCTCCATATTCCCTCTGCTTAGTTTACTAGTACCATGAGGGGCAGTTAGGTGGTTCAGTGGATAGATAGATAGATAGATAGATAGATAGATAGATAGATAGATAGATAGATAGAGCACCAGTGCAGGAGTCAGGAAGACCTGAGTTCAAATCTCACTTCAGACACTTGACACTCACTAGGTGTGTGACCTTGGGCAAGTCACGTAACCCCAATTGCCTCATCCTGGGTCATCTCCAGTCATCCTGATGAATATCTGGTCACTGGATTCAGATGGCTCTGGAGGAGAAGTGAGGCTGGTGACCTGCACAGCCCTCCCTCACTCAAAACAAAGTCAAGTGCAAGTCATGTCATCATTTCTCTGATGGCATGGTCTTCTTCGGCAACAAAGGGTGAACACACACACACTTAAGGAAAAAGTAGAAATGGCACTTAAGAGGATGACATTAGGAAGAGTATTTGAACTGACCAAGTGCACATAGAAGAAGATGTCTACACTGGAGTGGACACAAGTTTGAAGGAACTAAGGTGTTGATTTCAAAGAGAACATAAAGGGGGAAAGATAATAAAGGAATGGGGTTTTTAAGGCAACCAAGAAGATTTTAGAAAGTAACAGTCAATATGCCTGCTTTCTCATCCCTATAAAATTTTGATGATAGTAATCTATGTTTATATGGAAGGTATCCTTGAAAACATGTGAAGGAAACAGAGAAGATTTCAAGAATGACTTTCTATAGCAGAGCCCATCCTCATAGTCAGTTAACTGGACCATGTATAGAACACAAGATCCCAGTGCATTTATTGCTTATTGAGGAAAAAAACTAAACAAAACATTTGGCACAGTAGAACAAAATGTGGTCATAAACGTTTTCCTTTAATCAGGTGTCTCCCATGAACTTATAAGCTAAGATTAGATGAGAGTCCTTAATGGATGCAATTGAAGAGATAACTTTGTCAGTGTTCCTCTGGTTATATTGAGTGAAGCCTAAAATGAGGAAAGGTATGCTTTTCAAAGGTGTGCATTTTTTGCCATGAATGGTGTTCTGTACTAAGTCCAAAAAAAGCAGAGATGCTCTGCAGATGTTCCTATCTGCCAATAAAATTTTGCTGATTGCATTAAGACCCGAAATCACTTAAAATGATCAGCCTAGTTATGCACAAAAGTATGCATATCTTGGATGGGCACTGGAGGAGGACAATGCAATAACTGAGTAGAATGAAAAGAGTGGGTAGATTGCATTTCAGAAATTTCACAGAATCCTTAATGATCCTCAGCTTTTCCCTGAAGCAAAATCCATCTTTTTAATGCTAATAGTCTCCTAGTAATTTTATATGACTGGGAGTAGGGGATTGTCATGACTGCCAAAAAGTTAAAATTTGAGAGACATGATTAGTGTAAGCGGCATATACTTACTGCTAAGCAGACTATATATATATATATATATGTACTCCTTATGATAACTCATAAACAAGAAGTAGAATATAAATTACCAAGAAAATGTTTGACTGGAAGAGGAGGTGGTCTGGTCAGGTAGAGAGAATGAGAACTAACAGACCTACAACCTGACTACTGTACTGGCAATCCCAAAAAGCAAAAGCACGGAGAGGAATTCTTCCAACATATTGGGAAGGCAGATCCTCTATTGAAAATTTATGGCAAGACTTTTGAAAGAATCAACTAGCATAAGAAGACATGATGGGTTGTGATCTACATAAACAAGGTAACATATAGAAGCAATTGTTTCACTTCATCTTTTTGTAGATTCTGTTGCTCCACAATCCCTTTAGAGACTTGATTTACCAGAGGGAAATGGGGGAGAGCTCAGGCAACTCCCAGGCTTTTCTCCACCTCCTCAAAGATCCTTAAAGGTACATAGGTATTGCCATATTTCTTTTGCTTACCCTACACCTCCTGTTATAGTACTGAAGGCAAAAAAAAGTTTAATACTTTTTGACTGTCTAATAATAATATGCTATTTTCCACCAACAAAGACACAATAAAAGAATGTATGAATTTTAGTTGTTTTTTCCAACAATGAATTTGTACTATGTCATCAAAACTCTGTTGGTTTGCTTGTGGAAACAATTGAAATTGAAGAGGAGAGATGAGATCAGAAGGGGCATTCTAGCCTTCTCCAAGTATTCGAAGAATTGTCACATAGAGAGAGAATAAATTAGCTCTCCTCCAACAGGAGGGATGGGTGAAAGTTGTGAAAAGGCAAATTCAAGTTTGATATGAGGAAAAGCTTCCTGTCTAGTACATTTGTTAAGGTTTAGGAACCTTTGAAGACAGCAAAATTAACTTGTCCCTGGTGATTGACTTGAAGCTTTAGCCTCAATTACTGTCATATTGTAAAAAATGAGCTTATTGAACTATAGACCTCACAGATGGATGTACTATTCACAACGGCCCGTAGATTTCATTGGAATTGTTGGGAGAGATAGCTAACCGTTACATAATAATCACTATTCAAGAAGATCTTGATGTTAGGTAAAATCTAACAAGAAGATATATAATAGGAATAAATTTAAAATCATACATTTGGATTTTAAAAAATCAACTACCAGAAGTAGAAAATGGGGGAAGAATAGCTAGATAGGAATTCATCTGAAAATTATCTACATTTCAACAGGCTGTAATATTTGTCAACAGTGTCATGTAGAAGGGAAGAAGGAAGACAAGAAGGCAGAAAGCATTTATTAAGTACCTACTGTGTGCCAAGCATGTAGTAAGCACTTTATAAATACTATCTTATTTGACCCTCCTAAGAACCCTAAGAGGTTGGTGCTATTATTATCCCTATTATATAGTTGAGGAAATTGAAGCAACAAGTGACTTGCACCGGATCCCATGGGAAGCCTCTGAGATTGGATTTAAACTTAAATCTTTGTGATTTCAAACCCAGTACCCTATCCACTGTGCTACTTAGTAATCAAAAAAAAGGCTGCCAGAACCTTAGGCTATGTAATGTCTAAGCCAATGGAGTGTATGCTCCTTCTATTTGCTTGGGTTCAATTCTGTATGTCACATCTTTGAACAGGTATTGATAAGCTCATGGGTGTCTACAGGAGTGTAACTTGAATGCACAAGGATCTTAAGAGCATGTTATAAGCAGATAGGTTGAAAGAATTGAAATTGAAGAGGAGAGATGAGATCAGAAGGGGCATGCTAGCCTTCTCCAAGTATTTGAAGAATTGTCACATAGAGAGGGAATAGATTAGTTCACCTACAATATAGAAATGGGAGGGATGGGTGAAAGTTGTGAAAAGGCAAATTCAAGTTTGATATGAGGAAAAACTTCCTGAAAATACAAGTTCTCAAAAAAGTGAAATGGGCTCCCTTAGGAGGTGGTGGGTTCCTCCTCATTAAATGTATTTAGGCAATGGCTGGATGATCACTTGATGGAGATGCTGTAGAGAAATTTTTATCTAGATGGCCCTGAGGTCCCTTTCCAACTCAGATTCTCGTGATTCTCAATGTCATTTATTTTCTTTTTGCTGTTGTCCAATCATAGAGTCATGTCTGATTCTTCATGACCCCACAAACCATAGCATGCATGACCCTTCTAGCCTCCACTATCTCCCAAAGTCTGTCCAACCTCATGTTTGTTACTTTCATGAGTCTATTTATCCATCTCACCCCCTACCATCCCCTTTACCTTTTGACTTCAATCTTTTCCAACATCAAGGTCATTTTCAATGAGTGCCATCATTTTGTTATGTGGCCGAAGTATTTAAACTTCAGACTCAATGTTTGACCTTCCAGTGAATAGATTGAATTAAGTTCTTTAAGTATTGACTGATTTGATTCCCTTGTTGTACAATGGATTCTCAAAAGTCTTTTCCAGCTCTGCAATTCAATAGCGTAGATGCTGTGGCACTCAACTTTCTTTATAGTCCAATTTTCACAGTCACTCTTATTTTCTTAGTACATCTAAAAGAATTAAGACTCTAAACTGAACATTAAACCTGCAGTTAGCATTTTGTTAGTCAGAAAACCATGAGATTGTAAGAAGCATGGGAAAGGCAGTAGAGGTGGCAAGAAAAAAAAAATGAATCCCTGATCCGAGCAGCTGAAGGGCTTGTGCTATCTTTTAAATGTTGTAACAAAAATAATAATATTGGTAAGAAATAATATTGTCTTTAAAAAGCCACACCCATTCATAGTGAGGCAGATGGTTTTCTCATTTGACTCACTTTTGCTCAAGCTAGAAGGCACAAAATATAAAATGTTGGCTGCTATTTATAGCCTTTTGATGACAGCCAACCAGGAGGTTGGTGGAGAGATCTCAGTTTGAAGCCACTGAATGATGTCTCAGTCTGCTGTGGGTAATTATCAGCACTGACACCTCTGATTCTGGTAAGCAGCAAATTCACCTGAATTTCACTGATCTTGTGTAACGACAGTGGAGCTTTGGGGAATTTTCTCAGCTTTAGTCACTTACATTTCCTAAGAAACAAAATCAAGGAGATAAACTCATTCATATCTCATAGTGGATTAAAAATGTTTCCAGAAAATCATGGTATTTTTTCATCTTTTTTTGAAAGCCATTCTGATCTCTAGCTAGAAAAGATGTGAATCCCATTAACAAACTGACTGAGGTGGGGGTAGGGGGTTGGAGGGTGGTAATTTATGGTATCAGAAACTTAGAAGTAATCCCCAGTTCTAAAGAGGATGTCTCCCATTGACCTAGTAGATAGATCTATCTGGGTCAGTGTTGGAATCCTGAGACTTTCTTCAAGTATAAATTTCTTTATCAAGGTCAGTGTTGGAATCCTGAGACTTTCTTCAAGTATAAATTTCTTTATCAATGAATTGAAGGGATTGGATGAGATGATTTCTATACTTTCTTTCTAATACCAACATTCTGAGTCTATTGGTCTCTTGAGCTGAGAAACCAATCAGCTTTCCCTCAAAGTTAAGTCAAGCATTAAGCAAGGATTCAGGCAGCCCTGAATTTTTACCCTATCTCTGACATCTACTAGTTTTGTAACTATGATCAAGCCTTCATTACTTCATCTGTAAAATGAGGAGATAACACACTTATTACCTACCCCTCAGCATTACCGTGAGGCTCAAAGGAGATTATTCATTTAGTGATCTTCAGAGCATAAACCGCTGTGTACATGTCAGCTATAATTAATATTATCACACTTCTATTTGACTGAATCTAGATATCAGACAACTTGTTACTGTGCCATTATTTCTTTTTACTGAATATTTATGGACTACTACACAAACATAAAATAACCGCCTGGTATTCTGTTTTTGTTTGGGGTATGTTTTTGTGGTTTAATTAAGTAATAAGATAGAAACTCATTATCTAATGTAAAACATTAATTGCTTTACATGTTTTCTTTCTAATCAGCTTCTCTTGTACCAAAACATCCTTGGTACATGCCTTGTAGCAGAAGAGATGATGAGAATAATATGTATTTCATCCTCTTCCCAAGTGATTTTCATTTCTTCAGCCAACTCTTTACATATTAAAATTTTTTCATTTCATGAAGCTTGAATATTATGAGTCTTTTGGTATGGCTACATCTTTTTTCAAAAAACACATCAGGAAGGTTTCATAAATCTGTACTATACCTGGGTGATTTTAAGGAACAATTCTGACTGTAATAATGTTAAAGATGTACTAGCATTCTCAAGGATATTTTGAACATAAGCATTTGTCATATGTTGGTAAAACAAATAAATAAATGTTGTTAAGTACCTGCAATGAGGCAGGAATGGAGCTGAGCCCTGGGAAATAGAAAATTTCAGATGTGGAATTCTAGCTAAATATTCTAAATGTACTAATACCATACTACTAATTATTATTAATTATACTAAATATACTATAAATATACTAAATTTTTGTAGCTGATGATTTTTTTTTGTAACATACAAGGATATGCTGCACAGATATTTGTTTATATGCTTTTGCCATTTCTTTGCATAATCCACGTTAATCTGTAAGTCAGAACTCCTTACAAATAACCTTCTATAATTTCTGGTGACAATATACTGGCCCTGAATTGCCATCATAAACTTCTGCTTCCTTTAAAAAAAAATTCATGGATGAATCATTTGTTTGAAATTCCTTTGTCTACATATTGTTCATGTGGATATTGAGGGCCTTTGGATTCCATTCCTTTAATTAAATTCAACAAATCAAAAAACATGTATCTGTTGTCAAGTGAAGTGATATCTATTTATCAGGTGAAGTATCTACTTGTTTCAAAAGAATTATAGACCATTTATCAATTGGGGAATGACTTGTAGTCTTGTAAATTTGACTCAGTTCTCTATATTCTGAGTCAAATTTACAAGAATACAAGTCATTCCCCAACTGATAAATTATCAAAAGATATGAACAGGTAGTTTTCAGAGGAAGAAATTAAAGCTATCTATAGTCATATGCAAACATTCTCTAAATCACTATTGATTAGAGAGATGCAAATCAAAACTGCTCTGAGGTACCACATCATACCTATAAGATTGTCTAACATGACAAAACAGGAAGATGATAAATGTTGGAGAAGATGTGGGAGAGTTGGAACACTAATTCATTGCTGGTGAAGCTGTGAGCTGATCCAGCCATTCTGGAGAGCAATTTGAAACTACACCCAAAGGGCTACAAGTAATATCGCTTCTGGGACTGTATCCCAAAGAGACCGTAGAAATGGGAAAGGGTCTCACATGTACAAAAATATTTATAGCAGTTCTCTTTGTGGTGGCCAAAAACCGGGAATCAAGGGGATGCCCATCAATTGGGGAATAGCTGAACATGTTGTGGTGTATGAATATAATGAAACACTATTGTGCTATAAGATATGCTGAACAGGAAGACTTCAGAGAGGCCTGGAAAGACTTATATGAACTGATACTGAGTGAAAGGAGTAGAACTAGAACTTTATACAGAGTAACAACCACAGTGTGTGAGGAATTTTTCTGGTAGACTTAGCCCTTCACAGCAATTCAAGGACCTAAAAATTTCCCAATGGACTCTTGAGGCAAAACACCTTCCACATGCAGAGAAAGTACTATGGAACTGGATCACAGAATGAAGCAGATCATTTTCTCTTGTGTTGTATTTTGCTTTGTCTTATGGTTTCTCCCATTCATTTTAATTCTTCTATGCAACATGACCAAGGTGAAAATGTATTTAATTAGAATGTATGTGTAGAACCTATGTAAGATTGCATACTGTCTCTGGGAGGGAGTGGGGAGGCAACGTGGAAGGCAGCAGAGGAAAGGGAAAAAATCTAAGATACATAGAAGTGATTGCAGAAAACTGAAAATAAATAAGATAATTTTTTAAATTAAATTTTAAAAAAGAACTATAGATTTTTTGACCTGCTTTTCTATCACATATTCTGAGAATATCTATTAATACCCTTCCTTCTTTTTAATCAGTGCTAATCTTTAGTTGGCTTGGACCTGTAGTTTGTTAATACTAATTAAATTACCTATTAATACAAGTTTTTGTTGGGATACTTTCCAAATATGTTGTAGTAGATTTTACAGTTCCAAAATTGAACACTAAACTTGACATTGCATAGGCATTAATTACTTTAAATGTTTTCTTTCCAATTAGCTTGGATTTCAAGATGCCATTAGGTCTCATCATGTTCACACACACACACACACACACACACACACACACACACGGAGAGAGAGAGAGAGGGCGAGAGGGAGGGAGGGAGGGCGAGCTTTCTCTTTGACAGCTTTTTATCTCAAAGACACTCAAAGTATTTTTCTGGAATAAAGTATTTCCCTTTTTTATAGTTTAATTCATTACTTCATTTACTCAGTAATACTGCAGAAAGATGTATATGCACATCCCTGTTATAAAGACAATAAATGATCGATTATGAAAAGATTATAAATTGATTACTTTGGTATATTTATAACTAGAATTTTCATAGTACAGTGTTTTCTCTTGGAAATGTACATGAAAATAATTCTGTCTCTGGTCCAAGATTGTGAATTATATTGGAGAACTAGTTTAGACACCAAAGATCATATGAATTCCTGGGAAATTCTGCACTAAATTCCCCTAATAATAATACTATCTTTTAGGATTCTTTCAAATTTAATCACTTCACTTTATTCCTACAGCTACATGTAGTTCTTCTTATTCTTCATTCTATTTAAATAAGTTCCTGCTTTTAAATCCTAGTTTTGCTATCACACAAGACTCTGTCTTCAGCTCTCCACAAAGCTTGCTTAGTAATTGCTTCTATAATGAAAATAACCATATGCACAACAGCAAAAGAATATTTCTAAGTATCTCTTTTATCCACTGATTCAATTTGATGTCCAAATTCAAGCTCTAAGTATTCACTCTCTATCTTGATAAGAATTCTATACTTATTGAGTCCACATTTTAATATAATTGGAAAAACATTCTCCAAGATAAAGGGTTTCATGGGAGTTATATAGTTTGACATCATCCATGAATATCAAATGATTAATAAGATGTTTTGGACTTACACTCTTTAAATTAGAAACTATAATTAGTTATATTTAGCAAAGATAATAATGGATTTAAGACAAGACAGAACCTTAATAGGTTTAAATCATCTTCCTGAAAAATGCCATGCTTAATTAACATCAATTGCTGTTGATGTTATTGCATTTGGGGAATGTTTTAAATAGGAAACAGTTTCTCATGTTGATATTAAATACTCTAGCATTTCAAGATACCCAAGTCTATTTTATGTACTTGGCAGCATATGAGCAAGCTATAGAAATCAAAGGTTTTGCACAAGACAATAAGGCAGAGACTTCCTGCCAAGATTAGATTTCTGAATAGGAGACAGGCTACCTATCTCCATATATCTACTCCAAGAAAAACCCTAAAGTTCGTACTAGACCATATAATAAAAAGAAATTCAATTAGAAAATACATTAAATGACTTATTCTACCCCATAAAGTGCATGGAAAGATAGCCAGCACCCCAAGGGCAATAGGGAAGAAGGTCCCTTCAGAAAAGTATGATAGGACCAGAAGTGGATGACATAAAGTCTACAAGGCTCTTGTCCAGCAACAGAGGGATCATTTTAAAAATCTCTAGAGTAGGAATCTTGGAAGCCCCAGGGAGAGGGACAGCAACCAGAGTAAGGCCAATCTGTATGGTGCCACTCGGTCCTAAGCCACCAGAGGTGATTCTAAAGATAAAGCACTGTGGACTTCAATGATCCAGAGGAGCTGAATCCTAGGAGATGGATGTCAGCCCATGGAACCAGGAAACTGAAGGTAAGACCAACAGGGCCCCTCACCCCCACCCAAAAATGGGGTACAGGCTAGGGCATGGTTCTGACACAAACACTCAGTTCTGAAACTAAATAAAGCTAGATAGATGAGCATTTTTTAAACAGTATTTAAAAACTGCTGCCAATCTAACTCTATAACAGCTGTAAGCAGAGACTAAAAGAGAAAAAACAATTTTCCACAGGAACTACATAAATTCCTAGAGGATAAAAAAAATATTGACAGAAGTAAAAATGAAATAAAAGCTCCAGAGGAAAGAATTAAAAGAAACGAATAAAACAAGTATTTATTAAGCCATTATTTTTTTTAAAAGCCTCATAACATTTTGAAAAATACACAGAATAGAAGCACAAAGAGGCAGGAGTTTTGCACATACCACATAGAATTTATTACATATTTTTTAAAGTGTATAATGAGAAGTGAAAAGTCATGGCTTTGTATAGAATCCTCTTTGCATTTTGTTTTGTGTAAGAAAATGTTTGTTTTGATCTTTAAATTTAGAAAAGAAAAATAAAGTTCACTAAGTAATCAATAAAGACAGTTTGCTTCATATTCACCAGGTTGAGAATGTTTCATCTGATGCCTGGGCCTTTGGGGCAGGCACTTTTTGTTATTCAACCCATACATTTTTTGTGTTTGTAAATTTTTTTATCAGTAGTCACTATTACTTCTGGGTCAATTCACAATCATTTATTAAATGCCTACTATGTGACAGGCAGTACAAAAAGGAGAAGTGTCCTACATGTCCACAGACAGACTTGGGCGGACAATGTCTTTGTAAGCTATGGTATGAGGCCGTTGGGTGACTCCATGGGGCAGCAAGGGGGTTCCATGGATAGAATGTCAGGCCTGGAGGTAGGAAGAGCTAAGTTCAAATGTGGCCTTAAACACTTACTAGCTGTGTGACCCTGGGCAACTCATTTAGCCCTGTTTGCCTCAGTTTCTCATCTGTAAAAAGAGCTGCAGAAGGAAATGGCAAACCACTCCAGTATCTTGGCCAAGAAAACCCAAAATAAGGTCATGAAGAATCAGAAATGACTGAAAAAGCTCCTAAACAACAATAGGTAGCTCAGTGGATAGAGAGTTGGGCCTGGAGTCAAAAAGACCTCTCCTGAAATGCAGCCTCAGACCTTACTAGCTGTATCATGCTGGGCAAGTCACTTAAAATCTCTGACTAAATCCACTGGAGAGGAAAATGGCAAACCACTCCAGTATTTTTGACAAGAAAACCCCATGGCCAGTATGATCCATGGGGGTCACAAAGTGTCAGACATGACGAAGCAACAATGAAACTACAGAAGGGTTAGTTAAAAGGTTAGTAGCCTTGGAACTTGTTTTGTTCACACCCTCTACAACTCAAAACCAAGGGGGAAAAGCTGTCCTTCAGTTAATACAGAAAAGGGAGAGGTGAGAAGAAAGGGATTTTGAGAGTTGTAAATTCTCTGTTCATTAAGAATTTCCCCTATAATATCCCAGATCCAGGGGTGCGCCAGGTTCTGCTTGTACACATTCCATTACAGGACCTCATTGTAATGCACGATCACCATTCCATCATTGGAAGATGCTGATTCTTAGCTTTATAGACCAAGAGACAACTGCAAAGCACAATGGAGAGAGCACTGGATCTAGAATCTATCAGACTTAGAAACTTACTTACTTGACCCCGAGAAGTCATTTGGTTTGTCTGCCTCTATTTCCTCATCTGTAAAATGGGAATAATCATACTACCTTACAAGGTTGTTGTGCAGATCAAATGAGGTGAAACTTTTAAACTGTTTTGCCAATCTTAAAGCACTATATAAATGCTACAACTCTTATTATTAAAGACCTTGTAGTCAGGTCCTAGCCCAAACCTCACTTGATCATTGTGTGGGCTTTGATGACTCAGAGTGAATGTAAATAGCCATTATTTCTGTGTTGGCCGGAAAGTCTGAGGGTCTTCCCCTCCTAGATTGATTTTTTTGACTAGGCAAAAGACCATTCTTTGCCTCATTTACTACATAGTCTTCATCACTGAATGAGCATTGCCTCAAACAAACTGAGACCTGAGAAAGATTTTTACTTAAAAAGGTCAAGGTACCCCACTGCATCCAGGTCCATCCCCCATCATCCTGATCTGTATCTTGCCACTGGATCCAGATGGCTCCAGAGGAGAGAGTAAGGTTGGTGACTTTGCCCAGTCCTGCCTCACTTAAATCCAATTCATTAACATGTCATGGCATCACCTCCCTGATGTCATGGTCCTCTTCAAGAAGGCAGAAGAAGCAGCAACAATTCCAGATGAAGAAAGTAAGGTCCTAGGGAAGTCAAATGACTTCCTCCAAGATCACATGGGTTGGAATTGGTTTCAAGGATTTGAAACTCAGGTCCCAGTTTCTTAGATTCCAAACCCATTGTTCTTTCCACTGCATCATGGTAGCTTTCATGTTGTCAGGAAGTTACCTGTATTAACCTGACTTGTAAGTTCCTATAACTTCTATCCATTGTTCATGTTTAGGATAGGTAAGAGCCAAATCTCAACAAAGATCCAGAATGCCAAACTAATCATCTGCTAGGCAGGCAGTGAGAAGTTATTCAAAGTCCCTAAGCTGATCTGTACTGGTGTTTTCCACTATTTCTAGAGCTCTAAGAATAGTAAATTATCTAATCTATATATATTAAAAGGCAATAGTACCATATGCCTCTCACTATATACTTTTCAAAGCATTTTAATAAATCTCTATTAAACCACTCACAAATATCTAACCATTCATGTAAGTTTCCTAGAAACATAACACACTCACATTTTCTTTATTTTCCTTAGTCCTGTTTCTCCCTTTTCCATGTGTTTTATTTTTTTGGCCAGTTCTAATACTGACTCATATCCATTTATAGACTCAAATCTTTCTGTTGTCCTAAAATCTTTATCCCCAAGATCATAGTTATTTGTTCTTCCTGTTTTCCCTTTCCTTTTAATGCCTCCATAAAGTGTTCCTTTGTTGCTTCCCAATACTTTTCCCCTCTATAAATTTGACTGGCTGGCTCCAAAACCCTTTTGCTGTGATACGTCCAACCAACCAGGTGCTATTCTAGCTTACCTTCAAATTCTTCTCTTAAGCAGGTGCTGTTTGTCTTTCTCACAAAAAACTTGCTAGTGATTTTAACTAGCAATTTCTTAGATTGAACATTCCAGAGGACATGTCTGGTTACCCTACTTATTCAATTTCCTGCAGTCTCTTAAAGATCTTTTTAATGTCTTCATACTTTAATCCAATTTACTTTATGGGCACAACTCTCCTTTAATTTTTCTTTAATATAACTTGTCCAGGTTTTACTCTTAAAGTTCTCCATGTTTACCCTCTCTTCCACTATATTTTTTGTCATGTCTACTCAGAAGTTTCTTTCCATCTTCAAATATTGAATACCTTTTTCTCTTCCTGGAGCATTTCCTTTCCACCAGACTTTCAACACAAGTTATTGGCATTGGAAGCCTTATTTCCTTCTTAACTCACTTACACCCACTCGCTTAACTCACTTACACCCACTCGCTTACTGTCATCTTTTGCCTTAACGTTGAAACATGAATACCTTGAATTACAGATTTATTTTGAAGGCTATAGTAGTTCTGAAACTTTGATTTCTCCCCCTTATCACTTGAGTCTGTTGAAATATTTGGTTTCCTTCAAAACTCAACTCATATATTACCTTCTTAGTAGACCTTCCCTTGTTCCTCCAACTGCTAGTACCTTTCCTTATCTTATTTCTATTTTATATAGCTCTTGAACTACCTGTATGTGTATACACTGTCTTCCTGAAATCCCCAGGGATAAATGATGCCTTACCATGCCATAGGAAACATATCAATAAAGCTTTCTTTAAAAAAAAAGATAGATGGATTTAGAAATTTGTTGGACTTGACCAAAGAGTAGATATTAAAATTTAAAATCTGTTATCAGTTGGGAAGGATACCAAAAGTCAAATTCCCAATGGATCTGTTCTTGGCCCTTTGCTTTTCAAATTTTTTTTATTACTGACTTAAAACAGAAATGGATTACTTGTCAAATTTAAAGATGATCAAAACCTTGCAATAATAGCTAAATTGAAAGACAAAGTTTTGGTCCAAAAAGATTTCAGGGACCCAATAGAATGGGTTCAATCTAGTAAGACCAAATTTAATTGGAATGAATGCTAAGTTATGCATCTGAGTCCAAAAATCAACTTTACGAATGCGAAATGGTGGAGGCATAACCAGACAATATTTCTTGTTAAAAAATTGCCCAGGGGACCTGTTGCTGATGTTGTGAAATTTTTAAAAATTAATGATTTGAAGTATAGTTAGACATTTGAAGGCTGTAGTGAATCTTGAGCTCAGAGTCAAGACTGAAACACAGCAGCCTGAAAAAAAGTTAATATCGGTGTCTCCTGAGTCGCATTGACAGGTTAGTATTCAGAACTAAGGTGATAAGTGGTGGGTTATATTCTTCCTTGAAGACACCACTTCCAGAAAAGTCAGCCAGTAAGAAGAACAGGGATGGAAGGAGGAAGAGGAAAGAGGGACAAAGGAGAATCACAACTTATCCCTCTCTGGGCCATAGCTATGCAAGAACCCATCTGGGAAATCTCTTCACCACTGGGGATATTCTCCTCATTTACCTTCCCCCTTTTCCTGGACAGCTTGACAGATAACCGGGCTTTAAAAAGATGAAAGTCAATGATTCTATTACTTCCATTGAAATGGAGAACCATCCTGCTTGCACAACCTACACTCTGTCATCTTAACTAGTTAAGTAACCTAAAAACCTCTGGGTCTTTCCATCCATCCTGGTGCTGAAATTTAGGACCTCCAGGCCTTACTATCTATCTATCTTTTAAAAAAAAATTTCTTTAATACATTGTCTCCCTCTCCTCCAACAACCCCCCCCTCCCCAATTAAAGTGTGGGCTCCTTAAGGAAAGGAACTGTTTAGTTTTTTCCTTTTGTCTTCCTAGGGCTAAGCCCAGCTCTTGACACAGAGTAAGTTCTTAATAAATGCTTTTTTTATTCATTAATTTCATTCATATTGTGTGTGGTTTTTTTTAAATATAGAGGACCGAGTTTTGAAGAAAACCTGGGAAACCAGAAGGCACAGGGAGGCCCCTAACAAACCCTGCCTATGATGTGATCCCACACTTTGAGTTTTTGCTGTTGGAGTTCTCTTAGAAGATGGGAGCAGCTGTGACATTCCTCTCAATAGACAGCGTCAATGTCTGCTGGAACAAGCTGATCTAACAACTCCATTTTAAGAGAGCAAGAAGCCTTGCCAAGCCTGCTCCAATTGATCATGGGTCTCCTTGCTTTGGAGGCAATTAGATGGCTCCATGGATAAAGTGCTGGTCCTGGAGTCAGGATGACCTGAGTTCAAATATAGCCAGATTCTTACTAAGAGTGTGTCCCTGGTCAACAGTTGACTACACCACAAAATGCACTGATGTAATACCTTCTATCTATTCTTTCTAGTGGAGGTATTTGTAAGCAGGAGAATGACCAAGAGACTAGAAGAAGAAGAAATAAACTAGAAATGACATAATGAGCACCCAAGTAACCAAGAATGGACACCAATGAAGTAAACACCTTGGTAAATTGTCACAGTCAATTAGGGCTCTGAGCTAATAGTAATAAAGTATTTGAGTAAGTGAATGTATTAGATCTAAAGATGTGACCTCACATGCGGCTCGTAAATGAAACCAAAGGAATTATTTATATAAATCACTATGTTTCCGAATTTTCCATGGGATTTCAATGTCTTCCAATATTTTTGATGGCTGCTAGTTTAAATGGGTGGAACTCCAAGTGGCCTGCGAAGAAGTTAGTCGTTCGCTTGCTCTATGTTATAACATTGTCTCTAGGAGGCAAACGGGATGATAGAAGAAAGACTTGAAGGCAGAATACTTAGGTTCCAGTCATAAGTCTACAACTTTCTAATCAGTGTTATCATATGCAGGATCCTGGGCAAATCATTTTGTCTCAGTTTCTTCATTGATGAAATGAGGAATTAATGCTACTACTTCAATTTCAGCACATATTGCACTTAATATCTGCTATTATGCAAAGCACGGTGGTAGGACCTAGAGGAGATGCAACGATCAAAGGCATTGTCTTAGTGAGCAGCCTTGAGAAGCAGCATTTTTTATCTAGGCTTGTTAACTTTCTATTTTGTATGAACTTGTTATGATAATCATACTCCTGACAGCACAGACAATTCCCTGCTCATTTTTATCATTTTCTGAAAGCTTTGCTTAGTGATGGTAGTTGGAATATCAGGGCTTTCACTTTATCAGCTCTTGCTTTCCGATAATTCTCTAAATGTGGTTTCAAGAGTAATTTTAAGGAAACTTTATATATTTCACCCACCAATGGATATAACTAATAACAAATGTAACCCAAGAATTGGCTTGATTGTGCCTTTCACCCCTATATTGTAAAAGTCAAGTTGGTAAAAAACATATGAAAAAAGGTTCAATTATGAGCTGCATAATAAATGAATAAGACTTGATCAGGTCAAAAAAAAGAAAAAATATAAACAAGTTGAAGCATGTCTGGGAAAGGGATGGGAAGATGATAGAGCACTGATAGGGATCCTTTGAAAGAACTGGGGAAAAAGTAGATATAGAAATCATGATAGCTATGTTCCAAGATATGACAAGATATTATTTAGAAGAGGGATTATACTGGTTCTTCTTGGCCACACAGAACAAAGCTAGGAGTAATGGGTAGAAGTTGTAAGGAGACAAATCAGACAAAGCAAAGAAAAAGTTTTAAAATTTAGAATTATCTAAAAGTGGAATGAGCTTTCTCTGGAGGTAAAGAATTCTTCATAGCCCTCAATGCCAGACAACTATATCTTAGGAGTGTTTTAAAAGGAATTTTTGTTTCTGAGATTTATTCTAGCAATGAGATTCGATGATTCAGTAATATGTGCAATCTTGAGCCATCAGTTCATCTCTCTAGGATTCCATTTTTTCATCTGCAAAATGAGAAAGTTAAATTGCATAATCTCTAAAGTCTGTCAGCTCTAAATCCTATAGTTTTAAGAATATTTCACACTAACAAAATAACTGAGGATTTAAAAAAATGATAGATGCATTCTGCTAGTTTCACCAGTAATGTTAGCAGAATTCTGGGCAAAATGCTATGATGATGTTGATGATGATATATCAATGGCCTCCAAATTTTCATATTCATTTCTATTTTTTTCTCTCTATCTCTACTCTGCATCTACTGCTTTGCCTGGTTTCAAGTCCACAGAATAACTCCTCAGTGTCCCTTCCTCCACCCTATCCCCACTGCTTCTCTGCCTCCCTTTCTATGTTGTCTCCCCTTATTGGATCATAAACTTCTTAAGGACAGGGACAACCTATTAATTCTAGCCCCAGTGCTTATCATAGTGCTTCGCACACAGTAGGTAATTAATGTTTATTGGATTGGACTTATTGAATATTTAAAGAAAAAAATGAGCATTTCTTATGCAGTTCTGTTAGTCATTTTCATTTTTCTCCCATATACCAGGAATATAGCCATCAGATTAAGGAGCATGTTTCTTCCAAAGCAGATCATAAGGAACTGCTTTACAAAAGTCTTTTAAAATACATAAAGTTCCATTCAATATTCTTATCTGCCACCATTTTAATATATCCATTTTTTCATTCCAGTATATCTTAGAATGTAAAGAGGTAGTACCTTTAGTCTTTTTGAATGTTTTTAATAATACTTAATTTTCCCCCAGTTACTTGTTATGAAAATTTTTCATTCATTTTTACTAGATTTTTTTCTCCCTCCTTCTCCTTTTTTCTTCTGAAAATGATAGTTTGATATAGTTTATATGCATGCTATCATGTAAAATTATTTCCGTATTAGTCACAGTGGTGAAAAAAGGAACAGATCAAAAGGGAAAAAACCATGAGAAAGAATAAAGTAAGTGAAAAATATGCTTCGACCTACTTTCAGAGTCCATCAGTTCTTTATCTGGATATGAATAACATTTTCCTTCATGAATCCTTTGCACTTGCCTTGGATCAATAATGCTGATCAAATGTGTTGCTGAAAAGAGATGAGTCATTCATCATGGATCATGACACAATGTTGCTGATACCATGTACAGTGTTTTCCTGGTTCTACTCATTTCACTTTTTATCATTTCATATAAGTCTTTCCAGGTTTGGTTTTGTTTTGTTTAAATCTGCCTGTTCATCATTTCTTATTGCACAACAGTATTTCATTACATTTATATACTACAACTTGTTCAGACATTCCCCAATTGATAACCATTCCCATAGTTTCTAATATTTTGCCACCATGAAAAGGGCTGCTATAGATATTTTTGCCCACGTAGATTATTTTCCCTTTTCCATGATCACTTTGAGATATAGAACTAGTAGTGGTATTGATGGATCAAAGTGTACATATAACTTTATAGCCCTTTGGGCATAGTTCCAAATTGCTCTCCAGAATGGTTAGATCAGTCCACAATGCCACCAATAGTGCATTAGTATTCCAATTTTCCCACATCCTCTACAACATTTGTGGTTTTGCTTTCATCTTAGCCAATCCAATAGGTATGAAGTGGTATCTTAGAGCTATTTTAATATGCATTTCTCTAATCAAATATGATTTTCTTCATATGCCTATAGAAAGCTTTGACTTCTTCATCTAAAAACTTCCTGTTCATATCCTTTGATCTTTTATCAATTGGGGAATGACTTGTATTCTTTTAAATTTGATTCAGTTCTCTATATGCGAATACAGAAACTCTATATGAGAAATGAAGCCTTTAACAGAAACACATGTTGTGAAGATTGTTTCCCAGCTTTCTACTTTCCTTCTAATCTTGGTTGCATTGGTTGTGCTTGTACAAAAACTTTTTAATTTAATATAATCAAAATTATCTATTTTACATTTTGTAATGCTCTCTACCTCTTGTTTGTCCATAAGTTCTTCCCCTCCTCATAGATCTGACAGGCAGACTATTCTTTACTCTGTTCTTTTCTATTCCCTTTCTATTTTCTCCAAAGGTCTGTCATATCTAACTTTTCTAATATTCTATTTACCTTCTTAGTTTCTTTCTTGTTTACTTTACTTTTTGGTTGGATTCATCAAGTTCTGAGAGGGGGTGGATGAGGTCCTCTCATTAGTATAGTTTTGTTATTTGTTTTTTCCTGTACCTCACTTAACTTCTTTAAGAATTTGGATGGTGGGGGAGGGGGAGGAGCCAAGATGGAGGAGTAGAAAGACTCACGTATGCTAGCTCCAAACCCACAGCCCATAAATTTCCTGTAAAAAGAACTCCACACAAATTCTGGAGCAGTGGAAGCCATGCAGCAACACAGTGGAGTAGATTTCTGTTCCAGGGAGTCCTAAAAAACTGCCACCAAAGGTCTGTCATGCACTGGACAGCAGAGCCCCTACCCTGGCCACATGGCCCCGAGGGGAGCAGACCCGAGCAGGCTTCAGGGATGGAACCTCTGGCAGCCACGAAGGTCCCTCCGACCACAGGTGCACAGGTCAGTGAGAGAGACTTCTGGCTGGCCGAGAGGGGAGTGAGGTGTCTCCATAACTCAGGTCCCCTCGGGAGGCAGCAGCAGAGGCAGCAGCAGCCCAGGACAGAGCAGGGAGGAGCTCCCCTCCATTACTGAAGGTTTCTGCATAAACCTCCCGAGGGAACCGAGCCTGGGAGGTGGCCCTGCCCCCATCCGAGCACCAGAACTTAAGCTCACATTGAATAGCATCCGTGCCCACCACTGAAAGCCCTGAGGTTGGGGAGCAGCATTTGAATCTCAGACCCCAAGAACTAGCTGGGCGGATCTAGGCAGGGGTGGAGAGGAATCTCAGAAGTCAAGTAACTGGCTGGGAAAATGCCCAGAAAAGGGAAGAAAAATAAGATCATAAAAGGCTACTTTCTTGGGAAACCCCTTTCATTTCTGATGAGGAGGAACAATGCTTACCATCAGGGAAAGACATAGAAGTCAAGGCCTCTGTACCCCAAACACCTGAAATAGATATCCAATGGGCTCAGGCCATGGAAGAGCTCAGAAAGGATTTTGAAAATCAAGTTAGACAGGTGGAGGAAAAACTGGGAAGAGAAATGAAAGAGATGCAAGAAAAGCATGAAAAACGGGTCAATACCTTGGTAAAGGAGACCCAAAAAAATGCTGAAGAAAATAACACCTTGAAAAATAGGCTCACTCAATTGGCAAAAGAGGTTCAAAAAGCCAATGAGGAGAAGAATGATTTCAAAAGCAGAATTAGCCAAATGGAAAAAGAGGTTCAAAAGATCACTGAAGAAAATAGTTCTCTCAAAATTAGAATGGAACAGATGGAGGCTAATGACTTTCTGAGAAACCAAGATATCACAAAACAAAACCAAAAGAATGAAAAAATGGAAGAGAATGTGAAATATCTCATGGGAAAAACAACTGACCTGGAAAATAGATCCAAGAGAGATAATTTAAAAATTATGGGACTACCTGAAAGTTATGATCAAAAAAAGAGCCTAGACATCATCTTCCATGAAATTATCAAGGAAAACTGCCCTGATATTCTAGAACCAGAGGGCAAAATAAGCATTGAAGGAATCCATCGATCACCGCCTGAAAGAGATCCAAAAAGAGAAACTCCTAGGAACATTGTGGCCAAATTCCAGAATTCCCAGGTCAAGGAGAAAATATTGCAAGCAGCTAGAAAGAAACAGTTCCAGTATTGTGGAAATACAATCAGGATAACACAAGATCTAGCAGCTTCTACATTAAGGGATCAAAGGGCGTGGAATAGAATATTCCAGAAGTGAAAGGAACTAGGACTCAAACCAAGAATCACCTACCCAGCAAAACTGAGTATACTACTTCAGGGGAAAATATGGTCTTTCAATGAAATAGAGGACTTTCAAGCATTCTTGATGAAAAGACCAGAGTTGAAAAGAAAATTTGACTTTCAAACACAAGAATGAGAAGAAGCATGAAAAAGTAAACAGCAAAGAGAAGTCATAAGGGACTTACTAAAGTTGAACTGTTTACATTCCTACATTGAAAGACAATATTTGCAACTTGTAAAACTTTTCAGTATCTGGGTAGTTGGTGGGACCACACACACACATACACACACACGCACACACATGTACACATGTGCGTGCACACATGCACGCACATACAGAGACAGAGAGCACAGAGTGAATTGAATAGGATGGGTCCATATCTTAAAAGAAATTAAGGTAAATGGTGAGACAGAAATGTAGTGGGAGGAGAGAGGGTGAAATGGAATGGAGTAAATTATCTCTCATTCAAGAGGCAAGCAGGAGACATTGTAGTGGAGGAAAAAAAGAGGAGAGCTGAGAAAAAACATGATGTTTACTCTCATCACAATAGACTAAAGGAAGGAATAAAATGCACACTCATTTTGGTATGAAAACCTATCTTACAATACAGGTAAGTGGGGGAGAAGGAGATAAGCAGGGAGGGAGGGATGATGGAAGGGAGGGCGATGGGAGGAGGGAGCAATTTGAAGTCAACACTCTTGGGGAGGGACAGGATCAAAAGACAGATTAGAAACAATGGGGGGCAGGATAGGATGGAGGGAAATACAGTTAGTCTTACACAACACGACTATTATGGAAGTCATTTGCAAAACTACACAGATATGGCCTATATTGAATTGCCTGCCTTCCCAAAGGGAATGGGTGGGGAGGGTGGGATGGGGAGAATTTGGAACTCAAAGTTTTAGGAACAACTGTTTGGTATTGTTGTTGCTACTAGGAAATAAGAAATACAGTTAATGGGGAATAGAAAGCCATCTGGCCCTACAGGACAAAAGAGAAGATGGGGACAAGAGAAGGGAGGGAGGATAGAAGAGAGGGCAGATTGGTGATAGGGGAAATTAGAATGCCCTGTGTATTGGGGTGGTGGAAGGGGATAAATAGGGAGAAAATTTGGAACCCAAAATTTTGTGAAAATGAATGTAAAAAGTTAAATAAATAAATTTATATTAAAGAAAAAAAAGAACAAGGGTTTGAACCCAGATCCTTGAATTTGTAAACCACTGATGACTCCTGAATACATACACACACATACACACACACACACACACACACACACACACACACACTACGCTATCAACTCCAATAGAATGCAAGCTCTCTTTTATGTTTGTAATCCCAGAACATGGCAAAGTTCCTGGAACACAGTTGGTGCTTAATAAATGTTATTTTATTAATATAATTATAAATATTAAATATATATCATTTGAGTTATATACAATAAATATAATATAATTATTAAAAAAAAAAGAATTTGGATGCTGTACCATTTGCTACTACCTGTGGTAACTTTTAGCAAGATACGGTTTCCTTCCTTGTCATTTTTCATTAGGTCTATTTTTGCTTTCACTTTGTCTGAAATCAAGATTGCTACCCCTGCCTTTTTTTTACTTCAACTAAAGCATAGTAGATTCTGCTCCAGCCCATTACTGGTATTTTCTGTGAATCTCTCTGCTTCAAGTGTGTTTCTCATAAACAACATATTGTAAGATTCCAGTTTTTGGTTCACTCTGCTATCTACTTCCATTTTATGAAAATGTTCATCCCATTCCCATTCACAGTTATGATTACTACCTGTGTATTTCTCTCCATCCTATTCTTACTCCTATTTGTCCTCTCTCTCTTCTTTCATCCTTTCCCTCCTCACCAGTGTTTTGCCTCTGTCTAGCACCTCCCCTGATCTGCCCTCCCTTATGTCAGTCCTCACTTTCCCCTTTAATTAATCTCCTCCCCTCCTACTTCCCTGTTGGGTAAGATAGATTTCTATGTTTACTGATTGTGTATATTATCCCCTCTTTGAGCCAATACTAATGAGAATAAGGTTCAAACAATGCTCATCACCCACCCTTCCATCTTTCCCTCCACTATAAGAAGTTTTTGTGCCTCTTTATGTGAAATAATTTACCCCATTCTGCCTCTCTCTTCCTTCTGTACCCACATTACTCTTTCTTATCCCTTAACTTTTTATGTCATTTCCTCAAATTCACTGTATACTCATGCCCTCTGTCCATGTATTTCTAGCTGCAATATTAGTGATACAATTTTTAAGGCTTACAAATATCATCTTCCCATGTAGGGATGTAAATAGTTTAGCTCTATTGAATACATTGTGTTTTCTTTTCCCTTTTTTAAATGCTTCTCTTGGGTCTTGACATTGGAGGTCAAATATGAGGTTGAGTTCTGGTCTTCTTTTTATGAAAGCTTGAAATCCTTCTATTTTACTGAATGAACATTTTTTTCCTTGAAGTATTGTGCTTCATTTTACCAGATAAGTGATTTTTGGTTGTAGTGCTAGCTCCTTTGTCTTTTGGAATGTCATATTACATGACCTCTGATCCTTTAATGTTGCAGCTGCCAAGTCCCATGTAATCCTGATTGTGACTCCCCAATATCTGAATTGTTTCTTTCTGGCCACTTGCTTTTTCCTTGGCCTGATAGTTCTGAAATTGGTTGTAACCTTCTTTGGAGTTTTTATTTTGGGATTTCTTTCCTGAGGTGATCAGCAGATTCTTTCAATGCCTGTTTTACCCTCTGATTCCAAGATATCAGAGCAGTTTTCTTTAATAATTTTTTGAAAGATGCTGTCCCAGGTTCTCCTTTTGATTGTGTCTTTCAGGTGGTCCAGTGAGTCTGATATTATCTCTCCTGGATCTATTTTCCAGGTCAGTTTTTTTCCAATGAGGTATTTTACATTTTCTTCCATTTTTTCATTCTTTTGAATTTATTTGATTGATTCTTGATAGTCATTAGAGTCATAGAGTCATTAGCTTCCACTTGCCCAATTCTAGATTTTAAGGTGTTGTTTTCCTCAATTAACTTTTGTATTTTCTTTTCTATTTGACCAATTATACTCTTTAAGGAGTTGTTTGCTTTAGTGGACTTTTGTATCTCCTTTTCCATTTGGTCAGTTCTACCTTTTAAGCAGTTTTCCAAGCTGTTGACTTTTTTTCATAATTCCCTTGCACCACTCTTCTTTCTTCTCCTAATTTTTCTTCCACTTCTCTTGTGCGATTTTTAAACTCCCTTTTGAACTTTCAGGAATTCTTTCTGGGCTTGAGATCACTTCCCATTTTTCTTTGAGGTTTTGCATGCAATGTTTTGACACTGTTGTCCTCTTCTAAGTTTGTGTCTTGGCCTTCCCCATCACCATAACTTTCTATGGTGAAACTTTTTTGTTGCTGTTGCTTTTTGCTCATCTTTTTTTTTTTGCCTTTTTTCTTTCTTTTAAATTTGAACTCTGCTCCTGGGGTAGAAGGACACTGTCTGAGGTTTCTTGTGCCAGTAACTGCAGGCCCTAGATGTTCATCTGGTGCTGTTGCTGTCCTGACACCCACAGGGGACCCTAGTGTCTGGCGCTTTGCTGAGGGGATGGGTCAAGGATGGCTGGCACAGCTGGAGCCTGCAGGGGTCTGGCACCCTACCTTTGACTGAGCTGGGGTCCTAGTAGTGATGTCTTGTGTGTGCTGAAGCCAAATGGGGTGTTTCTGACTGATTGCTTTCAAGTCTCTCCCTACTTCAATGCATCATCCACATAGATGCCGAAGTGGTTTTCCACAGGTCTGCGGCCCCTCCCTTACTCAATAAACTCCATGGGCTTACTTTACTTCCAGCATCAAACATAAAATCACCTGTTTGACATTTAAAGCCCTTCCCTGTCCCTTCCTACCTCCCCATTCTTCTTAGATTTTGCGTCCCTTCATGTGCTCTGTAACCCAGCAACGCTGGCCATTTTGTTCTTCTTTACACAAGGTCCTCTGACTCCTGACTATGTTTTTTCAGCGACTGTTCCCCATACTTGGAATGCTCTCTCCTCATCCCTGCCTCCTGGTTTCCCTATTTTCTTTAGGACTCAAAGCTCTAATACCTTATCTAGGAAACTTTTCTCAGTCTACCTCCTCACCCTACTCCCACCAGTCCTTCCATCTAAGATTGCCTTCCTCCTACCTATTCTGTCCTTACCTTGAATGCATGTAGTTGTATTCCTGTTATCTCCTCCCATTAGAATGGGAGCTTTTTGAGGGAAAAAACTGTGCTTTTGACTTTCTTTGTACCCCCAGTGTATCGAACCTAAGTCTTTGGGTAGTGAATGTTTGGTAACTTGGCAAATTTTAAAATTTCCTCTTTGATCATCCCTCTTGTTATTATTCAGGGTTTCAGTCATGTCTAACTCTGTGTGAGCCCATTTGAGGTTTTCTTGGCAAAGATACTGTAGTAATTTGCTATTTCCTTCTCCAGCTCATTTTATAGATGAGGAAATTGAGGTAAACAGGGTTAAATGACTTGCCCAGGGTGTCACACAGCTATTAAGTTCTGAGGTGAGATTTGAACTCATAAAGAGGTGCCTTTGTGACTCCAGGTCCAGCACTCTATCTCCATTGTGCCACCTGTCTACCCCCTACATCTTCTTTGGGGAAAAGTAATTTTCTCACCAGGTCAGCCAATATAAGTAAGGTAAAAATTAACAGGCAGCCCACTGGGGTAGGAGGGAAGCCTAGTAGCCCACAAATAGAAACTGGGGTTCAAGATCACTATATCAAAAAAAGCTAATCACACCATGAAAGAAAGGTGTTGGGAGATAGAAAAACTGATACAGGATTCAGGTTAAAGGATGAAATATTCAATAGAATCTCAAAGGTAAAGAACAATCCAGGTAAATGCTTTACTAAATGTCAGTTTTTTCCTTGTTCCCTAGGCTTTTAAATCAGCTCTTTACTGACAGTCATGTTTCCTTCTGATTCTTAAAGAAGTAATGCTATCATCTTCTGGGACATACACAGTAGTCCATACTGTTTATATTTATACTCAAATAAGTTTCCTTCAATTCTGTATTCTTATGGGCTCTTTATGACTCTTATTATTCTTATAGTTCTTATGGGCTCATACCAAACATCTACCATTATGGATTATGTTGGAGGAAATTCTAGCTTTGTTTGCTTTTCCTCACTCTTAGTTAATCCAACCCCTGCACTTCCAACACTGCAGCACCACCTACTTGTTCTGGGCAGGAAAGGTTTGACATTTTTAAAACGTTTCCTCCCTGCTCTCATGTCTTTGAGGAAGCCTTTTTGAACATGAGGAGGCCTCTTCAGACCATACATCTAGACCACAAATTTCAAACACCCACATTATACACATTAAAAAAAAAAAACAGCCCATCTAGCTGCCTTTTTTTTCTTATTGCCTGTAGTGATAGGGAGGAAGAGGAAGAGTGCATCAAATTCCAGTCTTCCTTAGCTTCAAGTGGTGTGTCACTCTGTTCCCTATCCGAAAGTTCAGAGTTTCTGAGTTCACATCTCTCCTAAGACACTTATTAGCTGTGTGACACCCTGGGCAAGTTGCTGTATGCTTACTATCTAGTGTTCTTACTAGATAGAGCTTAAGTTCTATCTAGCATTGGTCTCATGTAAAAACAAGATAAAGGATAGAATTTATATAAGCACTTTAAAGTTGGCAAAGAAATTTACATAATCTCACTTTTCCTAATAATAACTCTATTAGGTCAGTGCTAGTATTATTCCCATTTTGTTGTTTGTCCTGCCTTCTGGAAGAGAACCGTGACAACAGGAAAGTAATGTCATGACTTACAAGTGAATTAGATTTAAGTGGGGCAGGGCTATGCAAAGTCACCAGCCTCACTCTCTCCTCTGGGGCCATCTGAGTGCAGGGGCAATATATATAGGATCATCAGCGATGGCCCTGGATGCAGTGGTCTTTTTAAGTGAAGGTCTTTCCCAGGTCTCAGTTTATCTGAGGGAATGTCCATTCAGTGATTAAGGCTAGGTAAGAATGAAGCAGAGAATGGCCTCTTTTACCTGGTCAAAAAAAAAAAAATCAGTCTGGGAGAAGAAGATGCTTAGGGTTTCTGGCTAAAATAGAAACAACTGCTGTTTATACTCCCTCTGAGCCATCAAAGCCCAAATGATGACCAAGTGAGAGTTGGGCTGGGATGTGTTGTTAGCCAATCAATGAGAGCCAGAGTGAATTGAATTTAAGGATTGGTCCTTAAAAAAGAAATTCAGCATAAACCCCAAGATAAATCTCAAGGTTTATTATCCCCATTTTATAGACAATAAAACTGAGGCTAAGAGGGTGAATGGCTGGAAGTCATACAGATAGTATCTGAGGAAGGTTTCAAACTCAGTTAATTCTCTTTGGTTTTTCACTCTATTCTTTTTTTGGGCTATTATGTTTCCATTTCCTCCGTTGGGTTGTGTTTTGCTTTGTTTTATTTTTTAAATCTACTTCATCTCCTTTCACAAACAAGAGCTCCCTTATTTCTCTTTTCTTGCTACACGCCTTGTGCATCCCCAACTACCTTCTCTCATTGTCTTTGCCTTTTTAATTCTATGCCTGCCTATCAGAAGTTCCCTTTCTTTCTCTTCTATTTCCTCCCAGAACCCTTGTTCAATTCCCCTTCCTTTTCTCTTACTGCCTCAGGTGGCTTCCCTGTAGGCATTCCTGCAGACGTGACCAACCTCATTGTTTGGGCCCCCCTTTGAGGGGGGTCTGAGTCACTGCAGCTGACCTAGCTGGGTTTGCTTCTCTTTTAATAAAACACAACTGGAACAGTTTGCGTAAGTGGAGTAAACCTTCCTTATGGATTTGACCCAAAAGAGTTCATCATTAACAGCTTGATGTTAATTTGGAGGGAGATTTCTTGTGCAGTTCCCAAGGGGATGGTTTTTCCCTTCACAGAGGTTATGTACAGTCTTACTCTTAGACAAATTAATAAGGCATCTCGGTCCTCTCCTCCATAGCGGATACACATTTCCATAATATGCAGGGCCCTTCAAGAATCTACAAGAGACATGCCTTTGTGACAATAGGCTGAACTAACAGTGTTAACTTCTTCCATGTCCCCATAAATACACACTTTGCTTTTGCCCGGCTATTTGCTTATATTACAGGTACATAACTGTTTTCTATGTCATGTACCTCTTTGGCATAGGAGAAGGGTGAAGCTTTTGGACTCCTTTTCAGATTAATATTTATAAATGAAACAAAATACACAGGGCATGTATGTGTATATACACATATACTATATGTATAGTATGTATATATACACATATACACTATATATGTGTATGTATGTGTGTTCTTTTTAAAATTTAACAAACTCAAGGTTAAAAATCCTGATCTACGTACACTGTTTTGTCTCGTTTATAAGTTCATAACATTTAAGAGTTGAAAAGGATTTTAGAGAGATCAATCTGGTCCAAGCCTGTCACTTTACAAGCATCAAGAGAGGTCATATGGTCACAGATTCAGAATTCAGAAGCAGCTTAGTGTTCACCTGGTGCAGGGCTGGGCTGGAGCTAGCTCATACTGGCTCTGGAGAGCAAGTTGTTCAATTTTTAGTGTGTGCCTACCAGTCAGGGTTTGGTTTATTTTGTTGTGATTGTTGATTTTCTGAGACTTAAGTGATGGGGAAAAGTTAATCACAGAATAGACTGAAAAGAGTGTCCAGCACACATTTTCCCCTGGGAATCAGTTGTATCCACAGACCTCTGATCTGATCCAACCCTCTCCATTTTTTTCCTTTCTTTTTTTTTAAGATAAGGAAATTGAAGAGAAAATATAACTGACTTGGCCAAGGCCAAAAAGATAAAAAGTGGCAGAATCAGAATTCAAATACTGATTCTCTGATATCAAATATTACTTTCCAAACATCTCCCGCAGAGTTGTCACAGATCCAGGATTTGAGACCAGGTCTTCTCTCAAGGCACTGTATTTCCCATTATACCACATTGTCTCTCCATTTCTGCCTATGGTCTGGATTTCAATTCCATAATTCTACTCATTCTCATTTGGCCTTGTTGGCTTGGGGCTCAGCTTGCCCACGGTGACACTTCCTTCAATCTTGGAGAATGCCCACACTACACCATTTCACCCATCCAGTCAAGCTATTTTCCATTCCTCTTTTTTACCCTGCTCCTCACCTGAACTTCCTGGTAACACTGACATATTTGTAAACCTTGGATTCTTTCACCTTTGCCACATTTCCTCAAATCAAAGCTTCAAAAAGGAGATTAAACAGCAACCTGAGTCCATGTGCTGCTTTTTCCTGATGGCCACAGGAAAGCTGAACAGATCCTATTCCATCCTGGCCAATACTGTCCATCCCAGAGCCCCATCCTGAATCATGACAGAATATACCTTATCTTTGGCTGATGTATGGAAATGGGTCTCTAGCATGACTGAGAGAAATGATTTTTAATAATTTTAAATTATTAAATAATTGATTTGGGAAGATTCAGAGTTGCCCCTTTTTCTATTTTCAAGACCTCAGTCTCTGAAGGTTGAGCTAACATTCTCCTCTATCCGACCCCACCCAACTTATAAGGAATCTGTAGTCTAAGGTGAATTCCATTCAATCAAGCTTGGGTGGAGACAGATCCTTTTGTTTAAAATGCCCAAGAGTAGGGGTGATCTGGATATAGAGGTAGGCTCTCTGTCCAAGGGTGACATGAAGTTCCTCTCAGCTGATCATTAGAGTAAGCTCACTTCTCTTTGCAAAGTCCACACCTCATTAAACTGTTAACCATTTAGAGTTGATTGCTGTTTGATGGATTGCCTCTTGTCCAAAGTCTCACAAACCTAAAAAAGTAGCCATGTCTCTTTTTGACAGAATGAGAGGAGAAGAAACCTTTTTTGTCAATTATGTTCTGGCTGTGATTGATAAAAATTGATTATCAAGTACCTGAAAACTTTGTCTCTTGAAATTATATTAATCATTGCATGACTTTCTCCTCTGGTGACTTGAAAGAACCCTTTGTGTCCCCGGACAGAAAGCACCTCTTAGGTATGTCCTTTGCTACAGCTCTAGTTCAAACTTACATAATCCAATCCAAACTCAATAAACCAGTTTGCTACAAAGGCCACTTATGCACAAAAATCTCCCTCATATCAAATCACACTTTCTCCTGAATGTGCTCTTTCATTCCTGGAGAGACTGAACATCCTAAGTCAGTAAGAGGGATAAACACAAGATTCTTCCTCCTATAGTCCTGTGGACCATTTTCTCTTCACATATTCTCCAAAATAAATCCAATTTCTCAGCTGATCTGTAATTCCTAGCACATGCTTTGTTTGTAAGGATTTGAATTCCTACAAATATGTCCAATCCCTTCCCTGGCCATCATATGGACAGATAGATAGATAGATAGATAGATAGATAGATAGATAGATAGATAGATAGATAGATAGATAGATAGATAGATAGATAGATGATAGACAGATAAACGGATGGATAGTGTCCCATTTCTGGCTGTAGAACAGCACCTGGTACATATTATGTGTTTAGGATCATAGATCATAGGTTCCTCAGTTGACATTCAATCCAACTTTCTCTTTTTACCAATGAGCAAACTGAGATTCAGGAGAGTTGTGTGATTTTCTCAAGGACACATAATTATTTGGCACTGGAGACAGAATTCAAACCCAGATCCTCCAGCTCCAGAACCATTGTTCTTTCCTGATTAATATTTTTTCCCATTCATTCATCAGACTAAGCCCTGTAGAAAGTACCCTGGATTCATAGTTAAAGGGCTTCATTTAGAATCTCAGCTCTGCCAATTTTGTACCTGTGTGACTTTAGCTAAATTGCCTCACCTCTTTGGACTTTTGGCCATCCCTCTGAAAAATGAGGAAGCTGAACTATATGACTGCAAAGTTTCCTTTCAGTTGTAAATCCTGTGATCTCCTGATCCTTTAGTGAACAGCCTCCTCCATCCCCTATGAAATGGATCTTGACAATGTCTTTACATGAAAAATAAACATCATTGTCCCCTCCACTCCCAGAGGTTGCATGGGTGAAACTCTACTTTTCCTTCTGTCTTGTCCCAGTACAACTGAGAAGACACAAATTGACAGCTGCATTCTTTCTTTTTCTTTGTTTGTTTCTTCCTTTCTTTCTTTCTTTCCTTCTCCTTTCCCCTCTCCCCCTTTTGGATGTATGTGAGCCTCCCTTTCATCATCCTCTCCCGGATCTCCAGCTCCTTCTTGTCATCCTTCTTCCATGTTCTCATTTGTAGCCAAGAGCAGACACTTAGCACGCTCCTGGCCTCTGCCAGGGGTAAAAAGTTCAGATCTCTGCACTCCAGACTCCCACAGGTACAAAGGGATGCTCTTGCAGGCCTGTGTGCTGCATAGCTTGTTCCTCCACCAAGCTGTCACTATCCATTACCCGCTCCACCTCCTGGCCTATCTGAGTTGCTGCAGCATCTCCTACCATGATTCATAAGCAGGGACTATGTTGCTTTATTACTAATAATCATCATATATAGAGATGAAACTATAGGATCATAGAGCTTGAGCTAGAAGAAATTTCCTCCCCTCCCATTTTGCAAATGAAGAATTGGAGGCCCCATAGACATTACATGATTGTCTGAGATTACATACGCAGGTATCATCAGAGACAGGATTTGAACCCAGGGCCCCTGATTCCAAGGCCAATTTTATCACACTGACCATTAGCTCAGTTGGTCCTTAGAACAACCCTATGAGATAGCAATGGTAGATACAATATTATACCCATTTAACGGGTAGGGAAGGGAAGCTAAGCTATGGTGAGGTTAAGTGACTTCCCCAAAGCCATATGCTGGTTAATCAGAGCCCCAAGCATAGATCCCAGATTTTTTTGATTCTTCATCTAGTGTGCTTTTCATTATACTACTCTGACAATTTTCCAAAACAATGAAAGTCTTCAACTCCAAATAATATACTATCCTCATATTATCATTCCACTATACTCCCCTGTTGATCTCCTGTTCCAACATATTAGAATCACACTCAGTAACTAGAAATTTCATATTCAATTGCCATATTGTTTTGTGTCCTCTGGATTTTGACCTGCAATTTTGCCTCCAAGACTCTTTTGGCAAACTGGTTTGGTCTCTCCACTTTCTCTTAAGAAAACTTTGCTTTGAGTGTTTCCTTGGACCATGGACCAACCAATTGCCTTCCCAGAGGAAGGACAAATAGACATGGTTGAATCAAAGGTCTATCAAATGTTTCTAGCTCTTTTTTTCAAAGCATTAATAAAACCCAAACCAGATTTTGTCCAGCACACTTTCCCATCATTTTAAATCCCAGTGTATCTGAAAGGAAATGTAATCCACATGTTTCTTATTCATTTACACTTAACTCATCAAAACACTGTTCCACCATAGCTGCTTGATGTCCAAATGTCCTTCTGAAATATTCTTCTTAACAGCTGGAAGGCCTGAGTTGCCAAAAGGATGTAGAGTCAAATCTTGGCAGTCTCCATTCCTCATCAGATTTAGTCAATAGGTCCTGCACAGGTGAAGTGAAGAAACTGGGTGCAAGTGTGGCTCCAGTTCTTGATTAGCTTGGTGGTGGTCTATAATATGGGCTGCATAACTATGATGCCATGGAATACTATGGAATGAAAGAAAATTGGGAGAGAAAAAGAAGAGGACTGGATTTGGAATCAGATCTCAGTTAAAAATCTCAGTTTAGAAACATATTATCAATGTGACTATGGAGTATTCCTTTCATTTCTCTAAGCTCCAGTTCCCTCATCTGAAAGATGGAGATAATATTTACACTACATACCTTCAAGGGTTGTTGTGAGAATCCAGTGAGCAAAAGTTGTTTTTAATGGCTGTAAAAGATGGTTATTTTTAGTGGTGGTAGTAGTCAACAAAATATTGGAGAGGTCAACGGACAGTCGATTCCATTGTGCATGAGGAGTCTTGTGAACTCTAAAGGGATAATGTAAATAAAGCATTTCTGTGATAGACTGTTTGGTTTTAAGGAAGAAAGACTCAAGTTATGCTTAATTCAATTCAGCAGATAGTCATTAAGTCCTAACCCATGTTCAAGGCACTGTGCTAGAGACTGGGTATACAAAGATAAAAATGAGACAAACATATTCTGCCTTCCTCAGAGAGTTTGCATTCTACTAGGGGGAAGCGGACTATAAGTAAATATAAAATATGTCCTAAGAGAATACAAATTAATTTGGGGTGGGTAGAACACAAAAAAAAACTGAGTAAATATGGAAAGGCCTCCTCTTAAAGGTGGATTTTGAGCTGTCTTGAAGGGGGAATTACAGGAGGTAAAGAGGAAGAGGAAGGCATTATAGACCTAGGAGTCTTGCACTTGCCTGTGCAAAATCCTGGCAAGGAGAGACAGACTATAGTTTATGAGAAATAGCAAGTTAGCTAATTTGACCTCTGGCAGGGAAATTCACCCACTTATTCCTATTAAAAGAAACCTTACAGCAAAATTTTGGCATAGGCACCTGGGTCTCCTTTGCTCGGTTTTGAGATGTGTCAGAGCACATGTGGGGTCCTTCCAGGAGCTTCTCACCTCTGCCAGGGCTGGCAGCAGAGGAGCTCCTAAACATTAGATCTTAAATAACTGTATAATCAGGAGACAGAGGGGAGTTGGAGCCCTTAACAAATCCACCATCTAAGATGTGCAGACCTCAGGCATCTTCAAACACATTAGTCACAAGAATTCTAAATTAGGATGTGTACAGAGTTGCAAAATTCTTTCAGCCCTTGTAATTGCTTTTGCTTACCTGTCTACTCTCCCTCTCTAGGGAAATGAACCTGCCTAGTTTAACCAATAGCCATTAGTAGGTGGTGCTGTGAATATGACAGTCAGGAAGACCTGTGTTCAAATTCAGTCTCAGACAGTTACTAGCTGTGTGACCTTAGACAAGTTGTATAACCTTTATTTGCCTCAGTTTCCTCACCTGTAAAATTGGAATAATAAGGGTTGTTATGAGGATCAAATGAGATATTTGTGAGAAGTGCCTGGCACATAATAGATATTCTATAAATGCTAGATATTATTAACATTAAAGCACCATATAAATGCCATCCCTTGCTATTATTTCTGTTTTTCATTCACCATTTGATTTCCACTACTACCCAAATTATTCCAGTTAATTTATTTCCCTTTTTTTGCTCTTCTACACCAAAATCTCTGATTAGCTGTTAGGTGTTTTAGGTTGCTGTTCAACCTTATCTGTATCGCGTTCTCAAACTTTACTTAGATGTTAATAATAACATCTCACTAGGGAAATGCAACTCCCTTCCTTCTTTGTAGAAGAGAGGAACTCTGGGTGTATGCTATTGTATATGCTGTCCAACACAAATGTTATGTTATGTTATGATATTTTGGTTGGTTTGACTGAACTGCCATTTCATCTTTCTTTTATTATAAAGTATGGTCGCTGGGG